>JAKRZM010000401.1:107906-138807 GCA_036379175.1 Heliconius cydno galanthus
GGTTGCATTAGGGTTTAATTAATTTTCACATTATCTTAAGTGCTTTGCAAACATACATTACAAGAATAATCCAGTAGTTAAAGCGGGCGAAGCCGCAAGAGGGTCGCTAGTTTAATATAAAATGAAATACGTTATTACAAAGGTCCTTTGAAGTATAACCAGAATGAGAGAGAGATAGTACACGTTTTTTAATGTTTTTCTGTTTCTTTATTGTAGATACCTATATCAAAATATAATCTAGTCTGCATATATATACATAAGATAATAGGACATCCACGCTATATTAGTGGCATAATTTTGGGTCCAATGTAATACTAAATGGGAACATTTGATATATGGGAATAGTCTGGGAAGGGCCATAAAGTCCACACAAACAAAGTCACGAGCTTTTATTTAAATATGTAAGTAACAATTACCAAAACCCAGCTGATCTTTCAACAATCCATTTGTTAAAGTCCCTAGCAGTTGTATTTTTTCCATTAAGTCCCAAGGAAAAATAAAATGTATATGGAAACCATAGAGTATTGAATGTTAAAGTAATATTGTATCCTCCAACGCCGTCGATTGTTGGTATCGACAATCGATTCGGGAGAAGCATACGAGCACACACAATGGTACATTCCACTCCCGCCGACACCTGTAAGTACACAATGTGATTACATTACAATATTATATTATGAAAAATTATTTCAAGTAATTTACTGTCAGTAATGTCAGTTTCAAAATGTAACCTTCATTATAATGTTTAATTTAGCTGGAGGATCGGCATTGACTTCAAACTTTTCCGAATAAAAGATTGAAGTAGCACTCTGCTTTTTTAAACTTTTAAAGCAGTAATCACCAACGGCGTAGGTACGTGCTCTCCAACCACATTTTTGTGTTCGTCTTGCTCTTAAATATTCATTCTTAATACCCATACCTAAAAAAATACCTTATTTAAACACAAAAGTTTCACTAATAATATAATAGATAGACACCAGGATACCTCGAGACAAATCTACGCATATTGATTGATCATTTTTTTCAAGCTACGCTACAAATATATGAACATCCTACAAACATACTTGAACCGCCTTCCATTAGCATATAGTTTTCAGGATAGGGTCGTGGAAGCACAAATGCAGTTATGTAATTTATGATCCATGTCACATATGGGTATACATCTATATACAACGGGGGTTCTCTATTAAGTCGTCGTCGCATGGACCGTCGGATACAAGGCGCACCGCCAACTGCTATACCCATCAGCTGAAATGTTCCTTCTTTGGCATGACTGATAATAGGCGCTCCGGATCGGATGCCACACCCTGAGCTGCAAAGCACATGGGTTACACCTTCACTTCCTAGGCGCTGTAAGAAGTAATAAGCTTTTACATTCATTAATTATGTTCACACTTATGGGTTCCATAGCTTTAATAATTCATTGGCTTTAAATCTATGTATCGACATACCGATAGCATTCGATGTTTCCTACATTCTTTGTGAGTGAACATTTTTAAAGATTTTTTGGCCATTTTCTCGGAATCAAAATCCCTTGGAACAGCTGATAAGGAAAAATATTCGAATAATAATAATTAATTAATATAATAATTAATTAATATAATATTTTTTTATGTTCTAAAAAGTATACAAGTACTTACAGCTTAAATAATCAACCATGAAAACAAATTTATTTCTTCGTTTCTTATCACGTTCACTCAACGAGGGTAAACAAACTGGTATCATATAACCTTAAATAAATATAGAATTATTTGGGATATCTCTTGTATTTTGTAGAGATATTACAAAGCGACATTTCTCTATTCTTCTCTCTAATTTAAAGGTGAAAAATACCCAATAAAATAAATAATGCTGTGTATACAAGCGTATGTATTACACAATATTATTAATTCTATTTATTTGTTTTCTAAACTGTAAATTGGTATTTGAAACAGAGAGATAGTAAACAGATAGCACTCTCCGTTTTTACTTTCCACCAATTTAGAGTTAGAGAGATAAATGTTGTGTTGGACACCAAAACTATATTGTATAATAAGAACATTTTGATTTGAAGTGTAATATGAACCCATTGTGCATACTAGTTTGCCAATCGCAACATGTCGTTGTTGCCAGGTTTTTTTTAGTATTATTTTATATGATATCTGAAATGATATATGATATTATAGTTACGTATAATGTCTTACTGGATTTAACAGGGCGCAAAAGTTTTATAAGCGCCACACTGTTTCCCACTCCGAATCTGTAGGCAATAAGACAAACTAATTATACTTTTATTTTTAAATAATATATTTATTTTGATTTTCTTTTTAATATTTTAATAGATACCTGGAATATTCAGGATGAGGTGTTATGTCCACAAGTGGCATTTCAATATAAGCACGAGGACACTTTACCCCCATTTTGATCTGTGAACGGGTTAGACCACATTCCTCTTCATCACGTTCATAGTCTCCAAATATAATTTTTCCTCTGGAGATATAAATTTAAAATTTGATTTAAAATTACACTTTAAAAAAATATTTTTGCAAGCACTATAAATATAGAGCTACCACAAGCTAGGCAAGCATTCTATTAAGGCAAGAAACTCGGAAATTGTTCGTTTCAATATATATAAATAGATGTATAAAATATCTATTTTTAAAAGACGTTTATTCTTTATAACGTATGGCGCTTATTTATATCCAAATTTTAAATATATTTATAGTTTTTTTTTTTCCATGCTGTATACCGCATCTAGCAGAGTCCGCTCCCTTAAGATTTTCCGCCAAACTCTGGAGTTTATAGATCTGCTAAAATATTTAAATGTAAATAAATAATATTTCAATTAATTTAAACTTGATGTTAATATTTACAATTTATAATTTTTGGGCAAACGTAGCATATCAGTAGCGGTCCCTACAGCAAATTGCTTGTGAATCAATACAACGCGTGGTGCTCGGCTGTGATGGGGAAGACCCGTTGTCACTGAAATATTCAATTACTATTGAACTAAAAGTATTTATTTTCGAACAAAGCGTTATTTAAAATAAATAAAAAATAAATCAGCTTCACGCTGTATCCCGCAAACAGCAGGGCAGGTAGCGGGAATAGTGTTAGCACACTCCCAACCCCACTTTCCGCCGAATTCTGGAGGCATTGTGTGTTGAGTGGCGGAACTCAACGCCGACTTTTATTTTGTAATAATCTTTAAAATATATATTTATATAACAACTAGCGGACGCGCGCAGCTTCGCTTGCGTATTTAGGGGTGAATTCTAAAAAAACCACGAAATATGTGTTCAATGAAATATTTTTAAGAGTCTAAATTTCAAATTTTATAAAAATCGGTGGCGATTTAAAGATTTTTCCATACAAACTTTCAACCCCTTATTTGCACCCTTAGGGGGTGAATTCTAGAAAACCATGAAACATATGTTCAATTAAATATTTTTAAGAGTCTAAATATCAAATTTTATAAAAATCGGTGGCGATTTAAGAATTTTTCTATACAAACTTTCAACCCCTTATTTGCACCCTTAGGGGGAGAATTCTAGAAAACGATGAAACACGTGTTCAATTAAATACTTTTAAAAATCTAAATTTCAAATTTTATAAAAATCGGTGCCGATTTAAAAAAAATTCCATACAAACTTTCAACCCCTATCTCACCCCTTTAGGGTTAAAATTTTTCAAAATCCTTTCTTAGTGGATGTCCAGATTACGAAAGTAAACATCTGTCCAAATTCCACGTTCCTACGCACAGCGGTTACGGCTGTGCGTGCGTCTTACCTCAGTCAGTGAGGATTAAAATAATGTCTTTCCTAATTTTGCACTTTTATTTTCATCAGTTACGAATACAATAGGACATTATTATAATTAATTAAATTTTATAACGTTTATTGTTAAAGCCTACTACATAAATTGACTTACCGTGGGAATATTGAGCAAAACCGAGCCATGTAAAAGTGTGTTCCTTTAAAACACCATCTGCAGGTTTTAATTCGAAGTCGTCGTGACATGTTGCAAAGTCCCTTAACATACCTGACGCTATTTGTATCAAAACTAGCGGAAAAAGCTCATGTTATTATATTGAAATTTGTAAAAATAATAATTTAATTTAATTTTATAAATCTATTTAATTTATTAATAAAAAATATTTCAAATATCATTATTTTTACTTTTGTTTGCGATTTAAATAATGTGAATTGACATTTCTATGAGATCCGGAAAGAAGTGCACAATATTTATTTCATTATATATAATTATGGAGTTGCATAACAATGGATGCTTAAATATTTTTTTTACGGAGATAAAAAATATTTATGTGTTACTAATTCTAATAAGAAATTTTTAAACCACTAGTAATAAGATATAAATATATATTTTACTATACTTTCCAAAGTTTTGACTAGAGTATTCAATGAGTGCTATTAGAACATAATTATGTGAAGTGCAAAACTATTTAAGATTAAACAAAAGCAGTAGTTAATATACGTACAAGTCATTGGAATTATTTTCCAAATGTTCATATCGATGTCAGATCTAAGTGTCTTGCAATCAGATAATGATCTTGTAGAATATGTTAGTAAATATTGTTGCTTGTGAGGAAGTTGAAAAGAATGTGTACCATTGTTAGGACGAAAGAGACGCTCTTTTGATAAAAAAAATAGTTCAAATAAAATAAATGGATATATTATGTTTTTGAAAATTGTTTATTACTTTAAATATCTTAATTATTAACAAAATAATGTTACAAATAAATTTACTTGCGATAGGTATAAAACTAATATTACAAACGATGTTTTAACAGGTACAATTTGATAAACTCTAAATATCTGATACTCTAGTGGTATAAGAGAGTAATTACATTCTATGCTTATTTTCAATTCTATAACTGCATTTACATTGACATCATTGATTATTAAAAAATCAATAATCATGTTTTCTGGTATACCAAAGTATATTAAACGTACATTTACATATCTAAAAATTATCTAAACCATAATATTTATGATTTTTACCTAATTATAAGCGTCTAGCTTTTCAAATCGTCCCTATCACACTTAGTAACTTGTAAACACATAGAGATATAAAAACAAAATTATAAAGCTTAAGCTTTAAAGGTAGATATAGTAAATATTTAATCATTGCTCATACTAGTAATGCTCTCTCTTGAAGAACTTAAAAGAAACTGTGGTTTCATTAAAGTTACCCATAAGTTTCTTGTCTGAGAATCACAAATAATAAAATAAACAAAAAGCACAAATCCCTGTAATGTAGACGTAAGGCAGAAAAGATAAGACCACATTAAGTTATTTGAAAATGAAAATATTCCAAAAATCCAAGTCAGACCAAGTAAAAAGAACAAAAATACTGAAAGCCGTAATTGTGCACCGATAAGGTCAACATCTGCTGATCTCAGTTTACCATCGGGACCTTTCGAAATGGCACAAATTACCAAAATAAACAAAGTTACATTTATAATAAGAATGATGGCAATTGGTACAATAACGCTAACAATCATATAGAAACCGGTAGGATAACATATTGAATATTTAGATTGTTTATTTATCAAATCTGGTATGTAGTTGTCCTTATCTAAAATTAAAACAATTGCAACAGGTATTAGTGGAATACCCCAACCGATTAAAGTAAATTTTATCATAAATCTTGATGGCCTGTAAACACCCAGAACTCTTACATATCTTATAAATTGTAAAATAGCAGTTATTAACATCCACATGAAACTTGCTAGTACAGAGTAGTGCAACAAAGCTCCTAGAGCGATACATACGGGTTTTAAATTATTTGTTATTATATAATTACCATTATTTTCTTTTATTATACTGTTATCCAAATTAAAGACTATCATAAATATTAGCGGTAAGGCAATTGATGTTGATAAATGTAATAACACTTTAGTCCCTGCCTTTTTTCTCCACGCCTGAAACACAGAAGCAGTAATCCATATGCCAGCTATGCCAAGTAATGAAAGAAAGCTTCCAACAAGAGATATTATATTAAGTGACTTATTATGTTTTACCATGTCAACAGAGTCACTAACATTTTTGTTTCGACCCATATTTAATAATTGACCAAAGTGAGTTAAATGGTAACATTCACAAATAACTAAGCCATTCTTAGATTGCTTTAGATAGCATCCGCTATTTGACCAATATCCAGGAGCTTTACTTAATGAATTCTTTTGAAAATTCCAATACCCACAAATTTGTTCATAGCTAGGTGCATTTAGGTTTTTGTAAACTAAAGGCATTGGATTATTAAAGTTTGATATAAATCCTGGTATTGAAACGCCTATAATACGACTATTTACTTTATGTTTGTTTAAATCTAACTCTTGAAATATAGCATCATTATAAAAAACGTTCATAGTTATATGTATGTCTTCGTTATCTGTATCTTCTTTAGTCTTACTTTCATTTCCAATCCTTATTAAGGAATTAAGAACATTTTCAGGTAGCCAAGTAGCAATTTCTAAGTTTTTGAGAGATAAAACTTCATCTAAAGTTGTATTCTTGAATAAAGGTTTTATTGTTACATCCATAAAATTTGTATTGTTTGAAGAATTTCTTATTACTGCTAGACCACTAATATTATTAATCGACGGATAAGAAATTTGTATAATAAATTGTGGTTGAATCGCAATTTGATAGTCCATTACATAATCACGTCTTAATTTGCGGAGATCTTCTTTAGATTGCTTATTTGTTCGAACTAACATTTCGATAATGTGATTTACAGAGTCTAAAATGATGTTAGTCGAATTAAGTGTTTGTGCTAACCGCAAGTATCTATAATCAAGTACACTAATTCTGTCCATGACCCAGGCTATGTGATCAATGTTTCCCATTTCAATAGATGTTTGATTATCATGGGCTATGTTTAAAAAATGCTGTAATGACATTGACAAATAATAGATGTCTGCTGGTATAATAATATTAGTATCAGCTAACACAAATCCCAGACCATCTGTAAGAAAACGAGATGTGTTGCTATCAGGTATTTGTCCTTTAACAAAATTATACAAAAATGTTGTTGTATGACTTGGTTTATAATTTTGATTACAATTTCCTTGTACATTACTCCAATAGCTTCCTAAAAGGTATGAACCGGCACAAATTCTCCTTACAGGCAAACCATTTTCTTGTAAGCAAAATTGACTTGGTGCAGCTATATGTCCAATCGGTGTCAACTCCCAATTAAGTTTCATATGATTATCGTCTGACGTTGTAGGTAGACAGTACATAGAACTAGAAATATTAATAAGAATATAATTGTATTTAGGAAGTTCTGATCTCGCAATTTTAGATATAATATTATAAGTATGTTGAATATTATGACCAGGTTCCTCATGGATATTTTCAATAGCAATATCCATATGCATTAAAACCATTAAATGATCTAAACTATACTCAAGATACTCCATTAAGAGGACTTTCTTTGCATTAAATATATTAGTTATATTGGAACTTAACTCTAACTTGACTGTTTCTAAAATATTTTGTATGTCTTCAGTTGAAACATAAACCTTAATAACTAAAGAAAATACATGAACATCATGACCTTGAGGATTGACAACTATTTTATTAGTTTTTATTAAAGAAAAATCTATTGTATGTCCTTCACACCAATACTGTGCTGCTCTGTCAGTTATTAAATGTATTTCATACATCATTATATCTGATGTTCTGATATCAAAGGTAGAATTCTGGCTATGTTGCCATTCAAATAACGGTAGCTCATTGATATCAATTACCTTTACGGAACCTTTAGCGTCAGAGAAACATTGTATCCCACGATCATTTTGATTGTATTTCCAAAGACCAGAGGGATAGTATACAGTGAGGTACATCAAATTATTTTCTTCAATGTACTCAAACATTAATTCCGTTTTTTCGTAAATAACTTCTGTTTGGCACGCCATACACGAAAGCAATGTTGACGAATTAGCACTTGTAATGCTTAATGTTCCAATATTATTTATAGACATATACATTTCAGGAAATAATAATTTTAATATATTGGTATAGTCATTGTCTTCGTCATTATAGTAGGTAGACGTAAACCAACACCATTCATCATCTAGCAGCTTATTTAACTCTGCTATCTTTTTAAAAATAAATCTTGTCAAATCATTATTATTTCCATCTCCCATTGGACTTTTACATATTCCATTATTAATAAAATCACTGTAAGTTAAATTTGTGTAAGAATATTCAATTCCAAGGCAAATACCTTCATCGGGCATGTAACGAACGGAATGATATCTATCGGGGCATTTGGCTGGAAAATAATTAATGTCATTAATATAAAAACATAAACTAGGGTGCTTTTCTGTACAAATTTCTGTGGTCAAGACTCCTAGTTCAATATCAAGCAACAAACAAGACTTCAAAATGGCCGTTTGGATTTTTAAATTATTATTTCCTTGAAGAAAGTGTCCCCATTTTGGACCCGGTATGAACCACTGAACTTGGCTCAAAAACTTAGCTCGCTTAGCTGGTAACCAGAAGAAACGTGATATATTCCTTTGGCGCAACGAAGTTAATAGCGAATTAACGTCTTCATTACTCAGATCCGTAATAACGGAAGCACCTCCACTTTTTAAACATGGGTAATCCCATTGCAATGCGTCTTTAGTTTGATAACAATATTGATTATTGCTATGAGAGAATTTTTCGAAGCCAGGTGGACATGCCGAAAGGTTATAGTACTTTTCAATATGTAAGCATGGTTGCGATTCAGAATTAGCACAATTTTTTGTTATTTGATTCTCATTATTATAGCAACTCTGGTCTAAAGTGACATTATTGGCCGATAAACTTTGATTCCACTCTGCACTCACATTAAAATTGGAATTTTCTTCAATACAAATCTGTAAAATCACAATTAATTCATTTAAATATTAAAAAAAATAAGAAATAAAGAAAGGAAATATTTCGTACATTGTTACATTTCGTGTATTATATAATATTTTTATTTTAAGTATCTAATAATACATATTTTCTTATTTTACCTGTATTCCAGAACGTATTAAAACGACAATGCAAAAAATAAATATAACATTGAACATAGCAGATGCTGACAAATAGGATGCTATATAAATAAATGGTTTATGCTAAAAAGGTGACTTAATCCAGCACGATAAAGCTACTAGCTTTCAGGACAGCAAAAAGCAATCTGAGATTTACTACAAGCGTTTGGATAAGATAGCACATGTACCTATATGTATACTATACAGGCTGTTTAAAGCTTGGAACAATTTTAAACATGTATAAAAATAAGTAATAAAATCATCAATCATCAATCAACGTCTTACTATAAACCGCTATTCAACGCGCAAAGTCCTGAAAACAGGCAGAAAGTAGAGAAAGTGTGAAACAATAGGCGAATATAAAATAATAATAAAAATATAATCATTAAATACTTACTACAAAAACCAAGAGAAGCATATAACTTCCAGTCCACAAGGGTGCAAGCCCATTACGAATATTTCATATAAGATAGCGTTCACTAAGTATAAGAGATGTGCTCGAGGCCGTCGTGGCGCAGGGATACGAGTGTGTGACTTAAACGTGACGGTTGTGAGTTCGACTCCAATTCGAATATCTCCTACTTTTTACAAAAATAAAAAAAAATGAACTTCCAACTTACATTTATTATAGGTAAAGGCACTGTTTTTATTACCTTTTAAAAGGGCAGAGGGGACCTGGGAATCTAGCGACGACTGGCATTGGTGGTTAATAATATTTACCTTTGTTATAGCTTAAGCTACTTTGCACTAGACGCCTGTGTTTAAATAACAAAGCCCATAATTATGTTACAAATTTTCCACATATTAAAATTAAATAAATAAAAATACTTTGTAGAGAAAAACATCTAATATATCATAATCTATTATCAACTAACTATTGATCTTATTTAAGCCCTACTAATATAAGGTTTATTTAAAAGCTTTCGGTTAAGAAAGCTCTAGAAAGTGCATTAAAAATACAATACTTACAAGCACCCTGTATCTGCCGTAACGAATGTATCAGTTTATTAACATTACTGTCACCATCCCACACAGGAAAACAATTTCGATACCGTATCACTAAAGCCATGTCCACTGATTTTACTTCATCCAAATAATGTGTATGCGTACACTCATGCAGGTAAATATAAATGCTTAACTCTTATCATTAAATGAGAATGGAGCTTTTAGTTTGTATAAATAGGAATTGTGAATTATGGCGTAACAAATTTAATGAAATAAACTTTTGTTTACATATAGAAAGTTTTCATGTAATATACACGTAGGTATTTTTTTAATAAAATAGGACTGTTTGTAATGTCTGAAAAAAAAATCGTTAAAAACATAAAATCATTATTAACTTCAATATTAAAATATACTTAATATGTATTTATCAATCGGGCAGGATCGTGTGTAATGTGAAATACGTCAAAAAAGGAAGATTTTAAATATAAAAAAATACAATATTTATTTTAAACTTATAATGAAGTATAAAACATTATAAATAATTAGAATGTACATAATTATATCAACAGGAGTATTTAAAAAATATAATTCAAAGGTTAATAATTACTTAATATCACAATTATAACCAATCAACCATATAAAACTATATCAATACTAACTCATATTTGTAGTATACACTTGCCAAAAGAGGAACTTAAATAAAAAAATCATAAATATATGATTTTTTACTTCTACAAAATGGATTTAAATGAATTAAAGTTAGTACCTCGATATGGTATGTTACTCCTAGATACTATGGGCTCTTATAAATTTTAAAAGTTTTTACTATGAATAATGAGTATACAAATACGATATTTTTATTCATTATCAGGTTTCAGCCCTCCTTGCGGTAATGGTGGAGGTGGAACGTTAGGTATAGCAGGGTCTTTCGCAGAGTAATTGAGTACATTTAGATCACTTGGTTCTGAGGGTGGAGATTGAGAAGGCTTATCTTCGACAGCAGGAGCAACCGCTGGTGCTGAAACTGCTTCTGTTTTAACGTTAAGGGGTAACGATTGTCCTATGAAATTTGTAAGTGGTTGGTAAAGAGGCCAGTTTGCATAGGTATGAAATCCAAAAGGATCATAAGGATCGTAAAACCTCAGTCCCGGATATGTGTAAGGATATGTAGCTAATTGAGTGTACTGGTAACCGGGATTTATACGACCGAGAGGTAATATTTGCGGAGGTAAACCAAATTCGTTAAGAGGTATTGGCGACTCAGTTTTTGGAACTGGTGGTGGTGAAGGTGTCGCTTCACTCTCTGGTGCCGGACTTGGCTCAGGAGAAGGCGCAGGTTTTTCTGTGGCTGCATCCTCAGATGCATTCTCCGATGGAACTGCGGCAGTAGATGAAGGAGTCTCTTCCGGTTTTGCTGTGGCATCCTTTGGAGGCACTGCAGGAACTGGGACAAGACCCTGAAATATTTTTTTTTCATTAAAGACTTTGGTAAACTTTTTAAAACTCAAAAAACTTTTTAAAAAATACATTTCATAGCTAAAATCAATGAGGATTTCTAAATATTATCTGCACCAATTATTATGAACGTACTCAATTTATTTAAGATAATCGAAAATACATCATATTACTCCTGCACTGCGTCATCTACATTTGTATTCTTGTCAATCAGGAACATACTAAATCGTATAAATGGTATTGTAGCATTTGTGAGGAAATGGAGCTTGTGGACGCTAAGTATGTAAACGTCATTATAGTAATATGGTATCTATATCACAACCAAATAAATATTTAGGATTCTGATAAAAGTGTCTGAAAAAAAGAATATTACATAAAACTTACATTGGTTAAGGGATAATCTCCATAGACGACAGTTTGCAACGGGAATGGGAAGGCATTATGCAACACCGGTTGGTATACAGGAAAGGCTTTGCTTGGTTCCAAGTTTTGATTAGACGTGATCAAAGCGTTGTACACCTTCGGTATTCTTCCTGGAGTTGGTACTGCCAAATTCAGCGCAAAAGCTACAAAGAGCCACTGGAATTGATTAAGAACTTGTATTCGTTAAAATGATTTTATTTAGGACATAGCGAGGTAGACAGAGATCCCTCTGCTTGAGAACTTAATCTTAAGACATTTCATTCTGTTCCCAATTTTCCGCCAAATTCTAGAGGCATAGTGTGTTCAGTGGCAAAACTGAACGCTACGATTTATCTCGTTATCAGTATAAGTACAATAACTATCTCAATATGAAGAAAATAAACATTTTCATAGAAATGTCTGTCTGATAATCCTTACATCTATACTTGTATACAATAAGGTATCTACAAATAAATAAAACTTGATTGTCTGTTTGTGATTTTAAAATAACTATTTTAAAATAACAGACACAGTGCATATAACTATTTACAATACTGAAATACAAATAAACGTTTTAAATTTTCTGTCTGTCTGTTTGATTATCTGTAGGTATGTCCAAGCCAATCTCCGGAACATCAGAATCGATTTTTATGGAACTTTCACTGAAAGATATGAGAGCTTGTGGAACAGTATCCCGTAATTCCCGCAGGATCGATATTTAATAAATAAATAGTCGTATAATTCAAGCGGGTGGCCACGGGCGGGCCGCTAGTATATAGTAACTATTATAATGTAAATGTCATGTTATATGACTAAGACTGTAAATATCTGTTGCATTTTTTTTCACTCAATTTACTAAGTACGTTAAGGAAACTTGTTTATGTACAGCATTGTGAGGCAATTGTACCTAAAGAGAGCAATTAGCGTTCGCCTTGAACATAGCAATATTATATATACTATAGTTTATAATCCTACTTGACAAATACTAAATACTTATGTAGTACAATTAGGTACAGTGGTTTCCAATGACTCGTTTTAATAACAGTAAGCGTCGGCATATATGGCTTACAGAATAGAAGAACATAAATTCAAAATTCGAATTCAAAATATTCTTTATTCAAATAAACTTATTATAAGCACTTTTGAATCGTCGAATCGTCGAAATTCGAGTCGAATGTACATGTCAACAAAAAGCTGAAATGAATTGTGAAAAAGTGGCTTAATGTAATTTTTACTATTATCGATTATTTGTATTAAAATAAAACAAGTTTCAATATTGTGTAAATTAATAGTAAAAATAATAGCAAATGTATACCTAAAGTAACGTTACTAAGGTAAGTGAACAATTATATGTAAACTATACTTTATATTTCATTTACCTACATCGGTTGCAGTTTTATAATTATAATAACATACAAGTAAACTATATATTTAAATAGGTATTTACCTACTTTAGCTATGGGACATGGGATCAAATCACATTAAAACAATACAAATCTCATTCTGTCCATATATGGCTGCGTTAGCTATTAATAAAACAAGAAATATAATAGATAAATTAGTTTTTTACGCTATGTTTCCGCTCTATAACTATATTTAACACTAGCTCCGATTGGTCACGCAGGTAAATTTTGTTGGGCTTATTGTGGTACAGACCTGAAACTAATAGGACATTGATCGAAACTGAGAAAACTTTTTGTTTATGTTTTTTTTAACAATACTATTAAAATATAAGTAGGTAATTGAAACTGACAAAGACTCAAAATAATTTATTACTTCAGTTATATTTAAAGCACAAAATAATGTATGACGTATTACAAATTACAACACAATATGAAACTTATTTTAAATCATTAATGTACGAGTATTGCATATTGCAATATCATCATCATCATCATCAACAGCCATCTTTTGTCCACTGTTGGACATAGGCCTTCCCCATATTGCAATATGTATAATATAAACTAAGGAGAATTTGCTTGAGATATATTGTTACATCCTGGGTATAGTTGGAAAAAGATGGCTTATCCTAAAATAGGCTCATTTGGAGATATTTAGTTAAGCTATTAGTATATAGGAAGCATCTCGAAATTATTAAAAAGTTGAGAATAGAATGAACAATTATTACGTTATCTCTGTAAAGTTGGGAAATGTGCGAAGATAAACAAATTGTTTGATTTAAATACATATATATATATTACACTGTAAAATACATTTAGCTAACGTAAAGTAGCTAGGTTTAATTAAATTTTAAATGTTTATAACAATGGCTTATTATGAGTAAGGCTAAATTACTAATCAAAGGTCATCTTGTACAAAATATATGATACAAACTTTTAAGTACACTATTATTTATACTCTGTAGCAGGTCGGTTAACATTCACTTACCTATTGTAACACGCACGTGGACTGATTAGAACCTTCTTACACTTTCAATAATGGTGTGGAGTTTAATTGGAAATACTAATATTTTATTTTATTAAAATAATGCTTAAAATACCTTTAATTAATAAAATAAACATAGGACACAAACATAGCAGCGGACGAGGACAGGCTGATGANTAAATTAGTTTTTTACGCTATGTTTCCGCTCTATAACTATACTTAACACTAGCTCCGATTGGTCACGCAGGTAAATTTTGTTGGGCTTATTGTGGCACAGATCTGAAACTAATAGGACATTGATCGACACTGAGAAAACTTTTTGTTTATGTTTTTTTTAACAATACTATTAAAATATAAGTAGGTAATTGAAACTGACAAAGATTCAAAATAATTTATTACTTCAGTTATATTTAAAGCTCAAAATAATGTATGACATTTCATACTAGTTAAGCTATTTGTATGTAGGTAGTATCTCTCTGTCTCTCTCTTAACATAAAAAATAATTATTACGTTATCTCTGTAAAGTTGTGAAATGTGAGAAGATAAACAAATTGTTTGATTTAAATACCTACCTACATTATAAAGTAACTAGCTTTAATTAAATTTTAAATGTTTATAACAATGGCTTATTATGAGTAAGGCTAAATTACTAATCAAAGGTCATCTTGTACAAAATATATGATACAAACTTTTAAGTACACTATTATTTATACTCTGTAGCAGGTCGGTTAACATTCACTTACCTATTGTAACACGCACGTGGACTGATTAGAACCTTCTTACACTTTCAATAATGGTGTGGAGTTTAATTGGAAATACTAATATTTTATTTTATTAAAATAATGCTTAAAATACCTTTAATTAATAAAATAAACATAGGACACAAACATAGCAGCGGACGAGGACAGGCTGATGATGATGATGATGATGATGACACAAACATAACTGTTTCTTTGACAATATACACTTTTGAATAATGAGACATACACGTTGCTATGGCAACGGTATTCACCCCTAAGGGTACAAATAAACAGGCAAACCTGCGCGCGTCCGCTAGTTCAATATATAATAAAAATTTAGGCTTTCAAATATCTAGATGTGCTAAAGTCTATATAGGTAGGTATGTTTCTTCATATTTTTCTCGGAAACTGAAAGTCGATTGAGACCATCCTTTTAGATTTTTATGAGGTTTAGGTTTATTTCCTTTTAGGTTTATTCTTAGGAAACGAGACTAGTCGTGGCGCAAGGGCACAAAGTATGACTGTAAACGCGATTGGTTGTGGTTTCGATCCCCATTCTAGAAAATGAAATATTAATTTAAATATATATTTCCATTTCTTCGCTCCGGTGTCCAGGCAAAGTGCGGCGTTAAATTCTGCCACTCACCACGCAATGCCTCCCAAATTTGGCGGAAAGGAGGGGAATATATAAATATTATCTTAACACTAGGTTCCTTCTGCCTACCCTGCTGTGTGCGGTATACTTTATGATTATTTCTTAATCATTTTGTATGATAATAAAATCTATTTCTAGATCGCGCTTACTTACGAAAATCTAATGTAAGTGTAATATATATTTATAAATACTACATCTAAGTACCAATTTTAAGTGAAGGGATAAGAAACGGGTGCATGGCCATGTCCACGTGAATATATCATATTTCAACATCATTTAAAGTCCTCATATACTCGTATATACTTACTGCGTGTTTAAATTGTATTATATCTGTACTATTTATGTTTTTTACATAGAGTAGTCTCTGCTTTAAGTTATTATTGGTTAAAAATGAGAAATCGAGAAACGTTAAAAAATTATGTCTGATTAAAGAATAAGAAATAATAATTAACAAATAAAAATAACTTATATAATTGACCACGTATTCTGCAACTGAGTAAGTCCCTGATAATATAAATAATTTTGTATATAAATAATTTAAATATTAACTATTTGATGTTGATCATAGACGTTAAGAACTTTAGGTCATTGCCGAGTTCTAACGCAATAGTTTGCACAATCATAATATTAAACGTAAAATATTTTTTAAATATTAATATGACATTATATTATCACTTGATATAACCTCTAATGGTCGTCCTGTTGAAATGCGATAGTTGCAGGTTCGATACTCATTCGGGAATATTTCGGCCATTTGTAAATTATTTTCCCTGTGCTGGGAAAACGAACCGCGGCGTTTCCACGACTTAAATGGAATTCGGTAGTAAAGTGGAGAACGAAGTGTTATGACACTAGTACTTTGCCTGTCCTGCTATTTGCCAGTACATAATGTGTCCTGTGTGAGCGTGAAACTATATACCGTAAATATTTATGTAAAATACATTAGAAAGTAAAAAAAAAATCAGCTTCACATTGGATCCCGCACACAGCATGGAAGGCAGAGGGAACCCCACTTTCTGCCGAATTCTGGAGGCATTGCGTGTGGAGTGGCAGAACTTTGTCTCGACACCAGAGCGACGAAATACAAATATAAACGTAAATAAATATTTCACTTCCTCGAGTGGGAATCGAACCCACAACCATTATCGCCATCGTATTACAGTCACAACCTTGTGCCGCTGCGCCACCACGGCCTCTCATTAGAGAGTAAATTGTGTTTAAAAGCACCTGTATTTGTGATTTATACATCTAATATAATAGGTGCCTAAACATGTGAGTTGTTGATAAAGTTTTAAATTATAAACTTATAAAAGTAGGTAGGTAGGTACAAATAAATATTGTCATTTAGAGTATTGATTGTTACATAAATTTAAATTCTTAAGCACTAGACGCAGGAAAATCTCCTGGCTTTAAATGTAAATTATATCATGTTTATTGACAGTCGTAGTCGTCGTCGTCGTTTGCTTCGGTTTATATTTACTTAATGTCAACAGATAATATGTTTAATATTATTGAACCATAAACATTTTTTACTTTAATAAAATAATTGCATTTATAAAAAATAAACGAAAACAATAAATTAAATTAAATAGTTTATTAAATAAAAATAATAATCATAATATAACCAAATGCCATGATCAAATTGTTATTATTTTTTTAGTTTAGTTTAGCGAGGAAATGAAAATATTTAATAAATCCCGAGTGGAAATCGAACCTAACACGACGTCGCGTTTATAGTCACATGTTTGTACCACTAGGCCACGACGGCCTCGAACCTTCACAAAAATGGTGGAGAAATGTCACTTAAATGTTGGAAGGTGGAGTGTAAATGACAGATAATACGCCGGTAAAGTGTGTCCGGTTTTAATCCGGAAGTCGGCCCCAGTAGACAATGTCACTATATTCGTGTGTGCATGTGCATTCAAACTTCTTAAGTTGGGGTCGTAAATTAAATAAATAAAAAATAACATGTAAAAAAATCAATTATTTTTAAAGGAGTACTTAATTTATTTACATATGTATCTTTAGCAAATCTTACTGAAATATGTAATAACTCGTCTAGTACCTATTAAACATATTTTCTAGCTTCACGCTGTTTCCCGCACAGAGCAAGATAGGCAGAGAACTTGGGAACCTAGTGTTAAGACACTCCGTCTCCATTAAGACACACATTCCACAGAATTCTAGAGCCATTGCGTGTGCATTGAGTGCCATTGAGTGACGGACGGACATAACGCTGCGCTTTTTGCCTAGTTACCACAGCCAGGAAATGTTTATTGTATAACCGGGCCACTGTTTGGCTATCCACGCTTTAAAGCGACCGCACGGACACGCCCACACACAAGGTTTAAGAAATGAAACGCGAGCAGTCATTGAGGTCAAATTAACTTATGAATTATAGATTATGAACTAAAATGTATGTGTAAATACATATGCTTAGAAATAAAAAAGGATGACGAATGCGACCTGACGTTTTGAGAAGGACAATTTTTTGCTGTAATAATGTGTAAGAAGGTACGTAAAGTGAATTTAAAGCTCCATTTCTTAAAAATGCATGCGAAAGATAGATGTTGTAAAGTCAGCCAGTGCATTATTGTGCATTCTGAATAGAGACACAGTTCGATGACCCACCTGGGCCCGTCTAGATGATGAAATTGTTCTATGTAGCTTTATATGGCCTCTGAGGACTTAAAGCTTATAATATAAAAATCTATTGTTAGCTCTCAAAAACGGTCATTTATAAAGAAAGTGCGTTATTGAGCAAAGATTGTTATTAAACAATTTTTATAATTCTCTTATATTCTGGTTTCGGATTACTAGCGCTAATTACAGATAAACGTTTTTCTAATTCTTTAAAAAAATCTTCTGTACACTTTGACCTTAGACGTTACGCATTACTAAATTTCAACAATGACAGAAAATTAAATAAACGTACGCAACCTTTGTGGTACGTGAATGGTGGTTTCGCAAAATTATGCTGTTCATGTAGCTATATTAACTCATTCTCAATACCATAAACGTCACATTATTAAAAAATATTCATATGTTTTAATTTTTTATATTGTTATTTATATAATTAATTTATATTGAGAAATTGTTAGCTTTTTGTTATTTTTTTTATAGTGTTTTAATTTTTTTAAAGAAGTTAAATATAAAATCAACTGAATACTATGACTGTCAATACATATGAAATACAGTATGCAAATTTTAATACCTATGAATAATGTTTAAGTTAATATACATATAATATTTAGATAATATTTTTTTATGTTTTCGTCTTAAGTAGTACATAATGTTAACATTAGAAAATTTTATGATTTGTCAAGAAATATTACCATAAGGCACATATTCCCAGCATCTTGCATAACGTTCTTAAGTCGGCAAGTCAATCATTATTAAGATTTAAAATTATGTAGTATGTTAATCTTATTAAGATTATTAAATATAATTCTATAAAATATCATTATTTTATCGATTACTAAATAGCATACGAAAAATTTATGAAATCACAATTTAAATCAGCCCCTATTAAAGAAGATAATGTTTATAAATGTTGTTTATATATTAGTAAAATTTAGAATAGTTAACTTACAGGTAAACTTTGTAGTGCCGCCATGTTGCTTGGCGAGTGGTAGCGTAGTGGCGGCGTGGTGGTTGCGCGTGCGCACACCGCTTGCCATCAATGAACTGACGGAGGCTGGAAGCGATTGTTTGAATGTCTCTTTGTATTCGCAGATATATTTTATGTCACCTGTTCCAGCTACAAAGCTTATTGTTAATATTGATTAATTGTAAGACATTATTTTTATAAGATTGGGTAATGTAGATAATTATGAGAGTTAGAGGTAGTTTGGTAAAGAGGGTTTAATAGAATTTTATTTTTTAATGTTTCTATGTATTTATATTGTATGTAGCAGGGTAGGCAGTGGGAGCCTAGTGTTAAAACGAAACTCAACGCCGCGCTTTGTCTTAACACCAGAGAGGTGAAATGGAAATATAATATTTAAGTAAATAATTCATTTCCTCGGGTGGGAATCGAATTCCCACAATCACGATCGTGCCAATTATTATAATTTTTCAGCTATTTTATTAGACTTTGTATAGACGTCTACTATTTCAGTATAGTTTCTATATTTACCCACAACATATGGACGAAAAACTATAGTGATGTAATTAGCCAAATACACATTCATATGTGCAATAATATAAGCAAATTGACAAAACAAGTTTGACATTTTCTAGAAAAAAAATATATAAAAAGTATAAAAATAGAACATATAATAAGTTAAAAGTACACTTTTCACATCTAGTAAACATTATACAATAGAAAGAACAGAAATGATTCATAACATTCTTTTAAAATATTAGTAAGTGACCGTCCCTTCTTGTTCTTTTATTTCTCTCTCTATGTGTGTCCTTGCATGCAAACGCAACTTAAAGCTTTGCCTTACTTAACTGATAAGCTTGTATTTAGTTAGATTTCACGAAATTGTACAAATGACAATGACCTAATAAATTTTCTTATTTCTTTCGCAATAATACCTAATTTAATTATATTACGCCATTGAATTCTAGCAAATTATTCTTGTTTACATAACGAAAACTCATCAATGTAATTAAAGAAATGTAAGACAATAGTTTAACTATCATTTATTATTTTTCATGTAAATATTTAACCGGTGAAAGAATAGTAAAAATTAAAAAACACACACTATCATAAATTAACAAGGAATAAATTACAAGGTTTAAATGAATTTTGTAATATTTACTTTAAGTGTCTATAGCGAATGTAAAACAGCGCCATCTTTTTATACGACGTCATATTACTTACACGAAGAGACTGAAAATTTGTTTCACTCAGTACAAGCACAAAGCTTTTCTTAATTAACTGCAAAATATTTTATAGATGCCGCTGGCACGTTAGAAAAATAATACTTAACTGTACACACAACTATAAATAAAATATATAACTAATAGAAAGTCAATATAGTAATATGTAAAAAGCAAATTTACGAATTTTATAGGATTAGACTGAATTTTTCTAAATAAATGTGTAAAAAGATTTTTTTAAAACTTGCATTTCAATAAGAATGCACAGAAAAAATATTATAAAATCAGTGTTCTATGTCGGTCGTATAGAAAAAAACCTGACATTCATATGTAAATGTGTCATTCAAAATTTATTTCTGATAATAATTATACGTACACGAAATGCCATTGTGGAATTCGCTTACATTTGTTTATACATATACAATAAATAGTAATTTATCCTGAATAAATATAACCAGTTTAACAAATAAGGTTTGCAAGTATTTCCTAGTACGTATGAAACTGGTTTCTTTTTTAATATGCTTGCCTCAGTCTGTTACGCCCTGCATGGACTATGGAGCGACATTGTTTAGAAATGAGAATGTATAGTTAAGTACGTTTCATTAGTATTAATTACTCTGTTTAAAAATAAAACACCTTTGTGTAATTTTTATTGGAAATGTCACTAGAGCCTTATAAAGTTGTAAACACGGTAAGTAATAATTATGACAAAGAATTGACCTTGATATTTAAAGAGGCTCTTGATTCATATTAACTTTCTAAATAAGTTACCTATCTATATTCTTTTCATCTTATTTTTTCTTTTTTTTTCCTTAAAGCACTTATTTACTTTGCTATGGGATAACAGAGACAAAACCTTGCTTGCGATTTTAAATATGTATTTCAATTTTATTCACAAACGTTATATAATGTGTTACGTACCGGGACTCGAACCTGCGCCTCTTGATGTTTTTCCATTTCCACAGATTGACGCACTTTAAAATAGATACTTATTTTTTTAATACATTCTTCATATTATGCTAACTATTATGTAACTGTGGTGCCTTTAATTTATTTTTTGCGATATATATTTTGTATATTTTAGGTCTCACATTATGAAAAATAGACCTTCTTACTTCAAATTTAACGGTCAAGTCGGCCGAGGGCTATCAAAGTTTGAATTAGATCTACCTCAAGAGGATGGTAGAATAGATGTAGTATCACAGTGCTCTGATAAGAATATCTGGTAGTTTCGCTTAAGGTCGATTCGATTTAAAAGGTTGATACGGTTTTAGAGCATAAAACCGAGTTTAGCATAGATTACTGATGCAGGTGTCCAATTATAACATGAATAAAAATTATTTCACACGAGTATTTAAATAATATAATTATTTTGAACAACGAATAATCTAATTATTATTATTATTAATAATTATATTGAATCACTTAATTAAAATACCTAAATTAAAAACTCCTAGCATAAAAACTAAGTACCGTCTAGCCTCTGTTTGTGAGGTAGTATTCTATCAGTAATCAAATTATTATATGAAACTTTATTCGTAATTCGGTGAATTTGGACCTTAAAAGCATATTATTCACTTCAGTTGTAATATTGGAAGAAAGTCTTAAATATTTTATGCTTGAAAAACATCGAATGTTATGATTTATAATATATTTTCTATATATAATATTGAATACTACATTAGAAAAAATATATTAACTTGTTCCTTAATACTTTATCATGCTCTTTAAGTTGTATACAGAAAATTAAATCTCTGACATAAATAAAAGTATATAAGCAGCTTGTGTAAGTCTCTATCTAAAGCTGAAATTAATTCCTTTACAAGTGGCTAAGATCAAAAAACAAATTACAAAGCGTGCGCACGAATTAATGAGCCATCATATAATGATTATCTCATCGTTTTATCACATTATCGACAATAGATTATGTCAAATTATTGCATGAGCCATACTTAAATGTTTATTAAAAATAAACAAAATATTATTTTGAATTAAGAATCTCCAATTTTTAACGATTGTTCATTGTGTTTTTTTATTTTCAGAAATATTTTAATAAACAAAATGACCGTATTTTTGCTGAAAGTTCTAAAGAAGCTTCCCAATATGTCAATAGTACAAAGTGGACATTACCCGACTATGAAGGAGTGCCTGAGCCAGCACAAGTTTATCTAAATACCAATCTTGAGAAAGTAGATAAGCTTCTTAACATTACAATGTTTAATAACCAAGAATAGTCCTTTCAGCAACACTCGGCGGTGGCTGACTGGGTGCCGACTGAAATTGGCCGTCATCTAGTCCTGATTTTAATCCACTGGTTTATGGTCGGTTTTACAGATTTTAACTTAGTTTAAACGCCAATGTGTGCATAACATTTGACGTACAATAAAATAAATGTTTTAATTGTTTAAGACTAAATATATTTATCATAATTATTCGTATTTAGTTTACTTTTAAAAGAAACTGAGAAACGGAGTGTCTTACCATTAGGTTCCCTCTGTCTACCCAGCAGTGTACGGGATACAGGTGAAACTGATTTATTTTATTTATTCTTATAAACGAAGCTTGTCCAGTACGGAGTTGTCGTGTATATTATTTTATCTGTCTTCTCGACACATTTTAAAACTTGAGTAGATGCTTGCCATTCCTTTGTTTTCTTTATTATTTTAATTCAAATTTATATTTACAGTGTTCTGTTTTATTATATCCATGTATGTAGTCGACTATTTAATAATCTGTAATGTGTTTAGTTTTGATTTACTATTCGTGTTCATACTATATGTAACTGCCTATACGCTATTTATTTAAAACGTTGTAGATTAAACTTAGTGCTAATGGTGGGCAGAATTATATTCTTCTTTATCAATAATATAAAATCTTATAATTTCATATTCCTCATTTTCTTTGCATAAAAAACGACCTCTTAGTGAGAAGTTAATATTATATGTAGTCTTATCTATTAATGATATTTATAGTAATTATTCAAATAAGACCTTGCAATCTAAGTTTCAAAGTTCTTTTAGGTCAATATGGACTCTAGAGGTCAAATGATATGTATGTATGTATATATTTTATGAATTGTTTATAATTTAATAACAAATTCAATCCAAAGTGTTAACATTATGTGAAAAACAAAAATTACAAAAAAAAAAACTTTTATAAAAGAGGTTTTTTAATAGAACACTATTAAAAAATAATAGTAAGTGATCTAAATTGATGGCATTGTAACAATACAACAATGAGTTGCAATAACAATTACTGTTAACAATTAAGAGTTGTTAGGCCACTTACAAAGTAAATACAAAGTATGTCACTTAAATAAATATTTATTAATGTTACTTATTCTTAAATTGTATTTTACACTATTTACACGCTAGCCTAATTAATATATTTTTCTTATCTGACATCGTCAAATATACTCGAATGGTATGTAGCAGAGCCTTCTTACGACCAGAAGAGGGAACTGTGGAAGACACAATACGAAGAATATTGCGAAGGGACTGAACAGTATACAGGTTCCCAGCCAAGCGACCAGGAACCAAGTCGGCAGAAAGGTTATTTGTTCCATTATAAAAGTGCTTTTTTCTCCAGTTGCTGTATCCAACAGTTCATATTGACTATAAGCTAACACCCAGGCTTAGTTTTTGCTATCAATGTGCGTGCAGTTACGAACGCCATCTGGAATAAGTAAAACATACAAATTTAATTTCATGTATATTTTTATTAGAATCAGTCATAAAAGAAGTCGTGGTGTAGGGATACAAGCGTGTGACTGTAAATTCGGTTATGGGTTCGATTTCTACTCGAGGTAATGAAATATTGATGAACACTTTGTCTAAACAGACGAAGGAAGGACTGTACATACTTTTTCTTTGCAATTTATTACTACAACGACGTTGTATTTCTTATTAGTAGTATTATTTGTATTCTATACATAAGAATATTTTACAATTTAGATTATATGTAAATAATAAATACATAAAATAAATAATCATCAGCATTATCATAGTAGTTTTAAGTAAGCAATAAATTAAATATAAGACCCGTTGCTAAGATATTAAAAGATTATTTTTTGTGCATTTACAGCCGCCACAAAGATATATTTATTGTGCATTAACATTTAGATGACATGGGTACTTTATTTGTAATATCTAGGTTAGAGAACAGAAAGTAAAGAAGAATTTTGTATCACAAATCAAAATGTTAGATAGACGATTAATAGCCAATAGACATTGTCGTCATAAATAAGAAAAAAAATATATTGTTTCACATCACTTCATATACTCTCGTTGTGTAACTTACTTATAGATTGTAAATATTTTTTTTTTATTTTTTATTTTATGATATACGTAATTTTGCATACAGATATCCTCTCTATTAAATACTAGACGCGACCCGCACGTGGCTTCGCCCGTATATACAAAACAATGAAATATTTGCTCAGCTGAATTACATTCGTGTCTCATTACCGTTATTATTTTAAAGAAAATATCTATACAGCTTTACATATAATAAAATAATAACATTGTAACTACGACGTTGAATTCACAGCCCATACAACAAATAAAAAATATTAATTGTAAGCAAAAGCTAAAGCATGACAATATATTGAACCTACAACCGTCGCGTGTGTAACAGACGTAATGAAACATTAAAAATATGTTATAGTTATCAGTACTGAACTACACATATCTACTAAATATGAGAGACCTTGTACATATATCCAACATATCATCTTACGTTCCAAAAAAAAATTAATTTTACCTAGAAATAAATATAAGTATAAAATACAGCCGCATTGCAAAACCTTCAAAACCCTTTTTATATTATTTTTAATATTAAGCACTCTCTATATTTATACAAGAATGTGGTTTAAATAAATTATTAAGATAACTACAATCTTAATTATTGTCATATGTTTACTTTAATATTATATAATAATATTATGGGCAAGATATAATTAAATACATATGTACATACCTAAATATAATGTATAGCATATAGAAAAATATTTGTTTTACCTACTTGTTAATTTTAAACACTATAATTTATTTACTTTTTTAAAACTATATACATATAACATTTATATTTAGAGGAAAGTGGGATTCAAATATTATTAACAAAATTTAAAAAAAAAATGTTCTTAGAATCTAGTTTATCGAATAGGTAAATTTCAAAGATCTCTATTTCTATCTCGGTCTTCCTGGCAATCATAAATTCATAATTGAAAATATTACACTGTCATCGGGTTCGCCATATGTGTGCGAGATTTCAAGCAAATCGAACGCCAGGTTTCGTCCGTAAGGCATTTATGTACCTTTCGCACTGGCAGCCTGCGTAAATGCATTTTCCCAGCAGGTCAGAATACGGTTGCAAAATTTTCTTACATTGATTGATTGATGGATACTAGTTATAAAAATATAATGAATAACAAAATTGAAAATCCCCACAGATTTTTTCAGTTTTTTTCAGCCTCACACTGTATCCTCACACATTAGGACGGGCACAGGGAATCTAGTGTTAAGACACAGCGTTCCCCATTGAGGCCAGTCGTGGCGCAGGGGTATTGATTATAAGCTCGACGGGTTGTGAATTCGATCCCCATTCGAGGAAATAAAATGTTTAATATTTTAATTTCTTCGCTCTTGTATCTCTAAACAATGCCTATTTATTTAAGTGTTTTACTTATAGTGCTTTTTTCGCAATGCCTATATATGACAGTGTTTTACTTTAGTTTAAGTAAAAAGAAACCTTATAATTATATTTTACTTAAACTCGAAGTGAAATTAAATTATTATTTCATTTGCCATTGTTACAATGTACTATTCCGCACTCATTCGCAAATGTACACTAGGTACATACATATGTAGACATGGTGCACGTGAAACAAAGACTTGGCATTACTCGTTAGTCTCAGAATAATTAAATATCTCACGGATTAAGCATAGAAAGAATTTAATGCATATAATATTATAATAGTGCCACACATTAAAAGAGTTGCGCATTTTAATTCCAATAGTAAGAATCAAAGATGTCTTTTATAATGCCGTAGTACTACTATTATCACATGCATTGATTAGATTTCTTATCGCTCTTTGTAGGTGAGGTTGATGGGTAGGCAAATTAGGCAGTACTAAATAAGTACTGCCTAATTTGCCTAAAATTAAAATTATTACAAATATCCGTAAGAATACTAAATGTATCTTCTTCTAACAATAAGTATTTATTAATATAGCTCAAATAAAATAAAATTGAAATAAAAATTTAACACATAAAATTATTTAAACTAACTGATTGCTATGTAAAGGATATACCACCACCAAGGTCTATACTGATATACCACTATACAAACTATTTACCTGCATTATATGTTTTTACTATTATGTGGAAATTATTTTTTAACTATTTACATAAAAGTCAATTGTTATTTTAAATTTGCCGACATGAAGTTTCTAAGTAAAGTGTAACTGACAGTGTTACCCAATTTTCATACTGTGAATAGTTGATGTAGTGTTGAAATATTACATTGATTGATATTATTATTGTAGTTTCAATATTTGTTAAGTAAATTAAGATGAAATTTTATTTGTATGGATGTTGAAACAATATTAGTAATTTAGAAATAGCCGAGATGTGAATTTGAAAAAACCTGAAAATTAAAATTAGCTTGCCTTGCCTTATTGAATAAATTACCGATTTTAGTTTCATGAATATAATATCTTCACATGGACAGAAGGGTGAGAACGGTCATTCTTTGTTGCTCCTACAATGCGTGGGAGATACATATATGATAACAAAAACTTGATTGTTTATTGATTTTTAATATCACGATTTATAATATTCGAATGTATTAAATTATATGTGTGTAAAATCTTGTAATTATTTGTGTATGTGTGTGTAATTATATGTATTTTTAATAACTCCTATATAACTCACATGACATGACATATTTCTTATATATAAAAAGTAAGATCCATCTATTTATTATTGTTTTATAATCTCTTTTGAATATATTTCATGTAAGATAGAAATTATTGTAGTTTTTCAAAAGCTTTTCAAAAACTTGAAGTCACACTATAAAATTTGGGATTAAGTCTTCGGTCAAAGTTCCTTTTATGACAAGTCAATAGCTATTTGATAATATTTATGCGGGGCTTAATAATAAACATTGTTGTTAAATATAATAATAATAATCGATAATGTTAAGTTTCATAATATTTAGTTTAACTTATCGATATCCTTTAAAATATCTTTTATTTACAATGATAAGAGCGAGTCAATACTAAATTTTACTGATAAACACTTATTAATCACCTGGATAATACAAGTGGATTCATTGACATCTGTTACGTCAAAAATATACTTATGTCAATCATATATATATCTACTTGCTGTATATATCTTTAATTTCGCAATACACGCAATACACGTTGCATTTATTGCATACATTTTAGTAATCAATAAATTCAAAGGATGGTCATAACTTAATTTTAATTAAAAAATATGCTAACCATAGCAGGTTGAGGATGTTAATTCAAAGGTCACTTAACGTAGCACGTGTTCGAATCCCAATATCACTGTCACTTTCCGCTAGCACAATAACATAGTTTATTCAAGTGTGGTCCAACAGAGTACTGCTTGGTGGCGAACGGCGCTGCGCGGGCGCATGCAACCGAAGGTTTCGACATTAGCGCGGCGAGGGCCAACCACTTGTATTTCTGTCTCTTTTCAACTTGCACGTTATATAAGTTATACGTGAGACGGTCGCTACTACGGCGGCTGTAACTCCGTCACTAGTGGTTGACCTTCTTGCTCTACCATTATTGCTAATAAACTCGTCTTTTGCAATCGACCGCCTTAAAGTCATTCCTTGAGCCATATTTGAGAAATAATGTATATATATCATATTAAACTCATATTTGGTAAATAAAGCTTTATTATATTAATCCGTTCTTTCTTGTTACGTAATATTGTGAACGAATTAACTTTCTATTTAAGTAAGAATATACAAAATTATTATTCTCAACATTTATTTTGTTTGAAAAAAAAAACTATATTAAATTTTTAAATGTCTTTATAAAAAGTACTAGTTTATCGTTTATTTGAATATCGAGCTAATAAATTTTATCAATGTCGTATTGAATATCAAAAACAACTGGAACAATAATTCGCGTGTCGCAGTTATTAACACCTGGTTTACAAGGCATATTAAACAATAGACTACAGTCACTAATTTAAATACGTTTATATTAAAAAAAGTGAGGAATTGTATTTCAGATGCTTTATTTAAAATTTTCGTATAAATCGATACAAAATGGTCTAACTGTATTAAAATTATTAATATATTTTATTCAAATTAATATATTTAAATTTTTAATATGTTACTACTATATTGAAATAATTTTAATTTCTTAGCAAGGCTATGTATATAGTACTCCAAAAATAATGAAGATAACAAACATTTCTACAACTGCTGATACCAAAAAATTTATGTAAACGATAGCAATTTAAAAAATAAGACCCTTTCTATGATTAATTATACCATAATTTATCACCAAACGTTGTGACCATATCTGAAGTTTAAATCTGTCCATAATGATGGAAAAAGGTACATTTTTCTCAATTCTAGAGGCATTGCTTTTTAGAAAATAAACAGCATTCTTAATAGACAGCCTTTTAAAATATTATCACAATTTAACTATTTTATTTTAATTTAACACGATCTTCGATGAAAAGTGATAACTTTCAGAAATATTTTATATGTTATTGTAATTCTTTTCAATAATTAAATTAATAAAAAATAAATATTTAAAATAATTAAATAATAATCTAGATTATAGAATGTTATAAATGCTAAACAAGTGTTCGGTCCACAGGTTGGCCGTGACTACATCAAGTTGTACTTTGTACTTGAGGCACCGACGCAATAATTAACCTTTGCTAGGCTGAATAATAACGACCATGTTGTTATAAACGTAAACAAAGTTATTTTTAACAGTATAACAATAAACAAAATAATTAATTATATCGTTTCATATATGAATTACAATTTTAAATTTTATTATATTTTTTTATATTTTTAAATAAAGATTTTCCTTACATATAATCTATGATATTTTAATTATATAATATATTTATAATCGTCTTTTGAAACAAAAAATATACCTAACCACACGATTTTAAACATTTTAAATGTAAATAATTTTGATAAGTATGCATTGTAATATTGAATTATAGTTTTTTTTAATTTTAAAAGTAAAAACACTATATTTTAGTTTAAAAGTAAGTTCTTTGTTAATATTTTTTAATGACAAATGACATGAACTCTTTCTCACGTTTTACTGAACAACAAATGCGTGCACTTGATGCACGTGCTTATATTCATTGAATGATAAATGTGAATGCATATTATAAATAGTACTAAATGAAGAACTTACATCATCCACAAATATTCCTCGTTATTTTTGCTCGCCTGTCTCTGGAAAGATCCAAACTGTGTACCTGAAAGGTGCCATGTGCTTTAAAAACGTTCAATCAAAGAATTTTGATATTTTTAACTACGCTTGGAATGTTATTTTAGAATACCATTAGAATATAAAGATTAAATGAAGATGATATGATATTTTATTCCGCCACTATGGCTATTTAAAATTCAATTGTTTTTAAAAATATATTTAACTAATATACAGAGTGTTTTTGTCAGCACCACTTTAAATGAAACCACAGTTTTAACTACCCTATAAAAGCCTTATACATTTTTTTCCTAAAAGTGTGAAGTAAAGTGAATTTTTCAAACAAAATAAATAATAAAATCATGGTTGTAAAATACAACGCTTGTCAAGAACGACCCACGCAGGCATAAACCTACCAAAACGACACCGCCGCACACGCCGCAATCACGAAATGGAGTCGTAGGTATTGGCGGCAAAGTTCAAAGTTGTTTAACCTTTAGTAGTATTTTTTTAGTAGTAAGTGTTTACGTTATTGGAAATACAGGTATGGATAAAAAATCCTACCTATCCTAAACCGTTGAGGTATCTTGATTAATTTCTTTAGGTATGCGGTTTAAAATATTTAAATGTATATGCTGTTTCCGTAAAAGGAGCGCTGAGGCTTCCACCCTGTATCTGTCTAACTAAATTACATAATTCTATAAAATAATATTTAATATACAGGCCATCATGGCCGTGGCAGTGTCTGTCTGTAAACGCGAATATTGGGGGTCTCTATTTAGGCGAATGAATTATTCTCTTATAGACTGGGATCCGGCCGTTGAATCCTGCATAAACGAGTTTTCTTAATTAAACCTATATTAATGAATAATACATGATTAGTAGAACAGATTACACCTGGGTTGCCTGGAAGAATCCTGCCGCAATCACCTTTAATTACATTTTTTCGTAACTCGTTTTTGGAGAAAATTGCACCCATACGTTTTTTATATGAATCGCACATCAT
>JAKRZM010000401.1:138975-232314 GCA_036379175.1 Heliconius cydno galanthus
TAATTAGCTTACTTGTTTGATCGTTACTAGAAGTTGATGTCCCGCTGTTTTCACTTTCAGTTCGACGTCTTGCATTAAATAATAAATTCCATGGATTATAGTTAGCAATTTGCGATGAAGTCTGGGTTTTTACAGATTTGTTACTAGGATCCATATTTGTTGTTTAATATGGACTTAAAATCACTTTAAATATTTTAATTAGACTTTAATGGCTTTTAGGTTAGCAGCAGACAAGCGGCGCGCGTCCGCTGATAAATAATAATATTATGATCCCAGTTCCAACTCATAGCAAACAGTCACTGGCCGGTGAAGTGAGTGAACATTGTTTTGAACCGATCTAAGCCGAAGTTGTACGGAAAAACACGAAGTTTGCTATGCAAAGAGCGCCTTACGTCTTACTCGCACGCGAGAAATTGTAGAGCTCTATTCTTGTAAATTTAAATACTATTCACGTAGCAATTTCACAATTGTACGTTTTTTTCGCATATTGAAACGCACCGTTAATAATCATTGCATTACACAGTATTTGTTGTATAAAATATATATTTTATTAGCTTTGGCATTCCGTTTAGGTTCGTATTTTTTTTATTATAGGTAAGCTAAACCAAACAAAAAATCCAAATTCTTAACAATTCTTAACAATTAATTTAAATAATAATTTATTTGCAAGTTATAACAGGCACACATTTTTAAGATAATTAAAAAAAATTAAATAAAGAGGTTGGTAGCCACGCAAAAAAATATAGGATAAAAATTTAAATGTAAAATAGAAAATATGTACAGGACAAATATACATCAAAAAATAATTGCACGTGTCGTACCTATTTCTTGGAATATATGTCATTTTAAACCGAATTATTTATAAACATATTTCAACGCTGCGTTTAAAACGACATTACATTGTTAAAGCTTACATACATTTATCTAAAATTGTCTAAAAATATAATCATGAAAATTCCATATATAATATCATTAAATACTCGTGAGGCGTATACAACTGCACCTATTATGGCTGAATCACCTGGCGAGGCATCTCGTAAGATTGTGGCTGAAGATTTCGATTGGGATACGGATATGACTCCAGCACCTCTTACTTATTTTGCCGCATTATCACTTTCAAGAGTATTTCATAGAATTAATCCTCTTCTAAGAATTTTACAAACAGATATAAATATGTTGATGGATTTGTACCCAGCTGATATCCCTCTAAAATTCAGTGTTCCTTACATTAAGGTTCTTATTTTTTTAAATATAAAATAATGACTGATGTTATTAATTTTTGTAAATATTATTTTATATACATATACAACTTTTAGGACGAACAATACTGGAAGAGATCATTTTATACAAAATTTCCATCACGAAAAGAAATGGGAGTTACTTTTTGGAAAGGAAAATTTTTATCTGCATGTTTGCAAGATTACTTGGAAAATGCTAATCCTGATATATTTATAGAGCATGACGCCGTGGAGTTGGCTAAATTAGTACGTAATGCTTTCTTTTTTTGTAAATAGTAATAACATACAATTCATATTCCTATTTTTTTTATTAACATAAATACTATTAAGCATTCATATAAAAATCACAATTACTTTTAAATTCTAGAATCAATCTAGATTTGTAAGTGTTAAGAATTAAAATAAACACAGTTCACAATTCATTACATGATTTTAAGACTTTAGTTAATTCTTTTTTAGGTAAGTCCTTATATTTATGAGTTGGGTTTGAACCAGCTACAAATGGTTCGACAACCTAATCCTACAGTTCCATTAGAAGATGCCGTAGAAGACGCATGCGTATATAGCGTACCAAAGGTATACGACCATATACCTTTGGAGCCAGTACTTCTAAGACTATTCAATCTACAAGAAATATCGCTTATATTCGGAATAAATAACCTACAAGATGGCTATATGACAAGATATTTCGAATTTTCTCTAGCGGACTGTGAATCATTATGTAGAGGTCTTGAACATTTACAACATCTTAAAATATTCAGAATTAATAGAAGTAACCTAGACTGTTCGAAAGTTAAGCTGATACTTCAAAATTTGGTAAAAAAAGAATCTATTGAAGAGTTAGATTTTAACCACTGCAAAATTGGCGACTTTGGCATGAAAGCTCTGGGGGGCTTTGTTTCGATTCATAAAAATATCAGACGAGTGAGAATAGCCAACAATAGGTTTAAGGAAATTGGAGTTCAGGGCATTGCGTATGCACTACAAATGAAACCAGTCGCACCAATTGAACTAATAGGTATTTACTTACATTTTTAATTTTTCTTATTTGGTTGTGACGCCAAAATTATTATTAAAATATTATAAAAAAATATAAATTAAAACTAATTTATGTATAAAGATTTCAGCTTGAATCCTATGTCAATTGAATGTGCTACTATATTTGCCGCTGCATTTGTCCGTTGCAAGGAAAAACCTCAAACATTAATAGTTAACTCTTGTGGATTTCACGGAGTTTCAGCGGAAAAGGTATTTGCATATGTTTTCTTACTGAATTTGTTTAATATTTTATGATACATATACCAAATCAATGTTAATTTACATGAGAGTACCTATATAAATATTTCACATTTTACTTTTCATTAGTTATCAAATGTTAATAATTATATTTACGTGACATCTAAATTTAGCATATCATCAAAAGGGCTATATTTAGAGGTGGGAGGAGGTTATGGTCAAGAAGCCACTATAGTTAAAAAAAATACATAGATACATAATATATATACGTCTAGTAAATATCATATACAAAGAGATATAGAAAAAATAATTGTGAATTTCTTTTTAAGTTACCAAAAAAGAAATATTTAAATAAAAAACCCCTAAACTTTCTTTTTTCAGATGGCAGGCTTGCTGTGTCTCAACCGTGGCCTTACAAGATTAGACATGGCTGCCAATAACTTATCCGGTGAAGCGGAGAAAACTCTTATTCGCGCCTTAGAACAAAATAAGAAGGTGCTGAGAATCGATTTGCGTAGCACTCGTAAGTATCGCTTCAAACTTTTTTATGAACAGAACTTTGAAAAATGAATTTTATAAGTTTTTTTTAAGCACAGTTCAGAAAAGTTCATTAATATATTTTCTATTATAATAATTATCAAGCACTACTTGTTTACAATTTCAGATATTTCAGAAGATACTCAAGTTAAAGTTAACGAATTATTAGAAAGAAATAAACAGCTTGTTGGCGTAGAAAGAGAGCCTAGCGATGAGATACCGCCTCTTTATCTCAACGAGCCAGAATATCTTATATGGGAATATAATCCTAATAATCCTGATTATATTCCAGGTAGATACCCAACACGGATACCGGAAGTGTAAATTTCGTGTAAAACAATTAACTATATCTGTCTACCCATTCTACCCTCTACTTATGTGTGTAGCTATAACAAAAATATATTAATTAAAAATTATTTTCATTATTACAATTTATACGGGATTTTTTAAAAATATATATTATATATTACGTTCTTACTATATATATATATATGTACGTACTTATATTAAAACTATTATTTTTATATTGGTTTTTGTTTTTTACATTTTATAATCGTATGTTCCACTTCTCCTGTTGTATAAAGATGATATTTATTATGGTAAATCATTATTCATATTATATAGTGTAAAGTAAAGAATATCAGAAAATAATAGGAAGAATTATTTGCACTTTCAATTGCACGTGATAATATCTTTTAAAAATCAATTGTGATTAGTAAATACAAAAAAAAATTCAAAACCATGCTTTGTCTTGTTACCAGAGCAAAGAAATGAAAATATTAATTCATTCCACTGAGAGCAGGTCAAACCCATAGCCTTCGCGTTTACAGCCACACGTAAGCCTTAGTAACTCTACGTCACGACGGCTTCAAAAAAATGTTAATCACATTTTAATTTTCTGTAGAATTTTATTTATATTAAAAAAAATACTTAGAATTTAGCAAACATATCAAGCTTTCAAAAAATAACGACAAGTTGTATAAAATACGTACAATACTACAAAATATATTCGTCTAACATTTTATTTACTTGCTTGAAGATAGGATTTTACATGCGCTTAGGGAATGAGAATGTAATATTTCTCTGAGCTACCGATATTCACGAAAGAAACGGATATTCACAACATATATTTTGCTTTCAATATATTAAAAGAGAAGTTATAGGTTGACAAGTACTTATAGGCATGTCTGCTTATAAAATATATTTGAAATTTTGGATAAAGAGTTCATATTTAAGAAATCTTTTTAATCTTAAACTTTATACCTCTATGGTCTGGAGACTTTATGACTTAACTATTTATGATAAATAATTGTTCAAGAATTACTTACGTCTATCTAGAAGGATTTTCTTTGCAAGGATAAGAGAGTGTTGTTACCGATTTTTTTTCTTATAATTTTTTAAATATATAATAATAGGTTTGAAGGAATGCAGTGTATTAAATTTTGTATAAAAATTTAATTTACTACTGGTCAAATGAAAATAAGTAGTGTTAATCGAGTACTTTATGCTGTTATATATATATCTTATTATTTTAAGTATTCATAATTCGTTATTACTCGTATGAAGAGCTTTCAGTGCTTATTTTTGATAAAAGCATATTCCCCTCGTGAGTAACTAACGTGATATTTCATGAAAATCATCCTCTACGCACTCATAAATATCCTTGACATAAAACAATTAATACAAGATATCAATGTGTGAAAGATATAAATATGGATATTAGAAAGATAAGAGCAAGGTAATGTTTTACATGTTTTGTGGCTATACTTATATTATACAGGAGGTTTGATCTAAATTACGTAATATAGATAATTATATTATATGTTGATTTGAACTTTTCTTTTTAATTTATGTATCTATAAATTTATATACAAAAAAATATTATTATAACTTCAAAGTAGTAGGTACTAAGCTGCCTTAAATTCGTTTGCTTCATGCCAAATATTTCTTCTATAGCTGCCCTTTTTATAATTACTCAATAGTTTTCGACATTTTTTATCCTACGCTTAAAATAAATTTAATAAATGGTACCGATCATTTTGATAAAAGCTCTCTTGTTTCATGAAACAACTTTAGTCCGGAGGCCTCAACATGAAAGGTCAACATTGCATAGTTAACTAGAACAATCGCATACTCGCTTTTGTTCATGTTTCACCACATTTGCCGGCATATTTAAGAATATTTAGTTTAAAAATAGTAAGTATCATAATTTTAATTTAATATTTATATTTTTAAATTATTGTTTAAAAACACAAAAATAAAAATAAGTTTGAGTATCATTTTTTTTTAAAATGTATATTAACTACTGTGCAAAATATATATGTGGTGATACAGATAAAATATTTTTCATTTTTCTATAAAAACGATCGAATTAAAAGTTGAATTTTCAATGAGAGCGGGTCACGTTGCGTACATGGAATTTACAGGATCCACGTGCATTCTCTCGTGAGAACTAAATTACAAAATGCAGCGAACCCTTTCAGTGTCAGTACATGGTCTCGGCGGTAATAAAAGGAGTGCAACATTGTGCTTAAAACCCTTAACGCGATGTCCCGACTCTACCGCGTTAGAGCCTTTCAATTGCACGTGACAAATACTTCTTTGAGATTAGTTTAGTTAAAAATTTGTCGCACTTCTTCAAATATAATGGATTTAAAAATATTTTTCATATTTTTTTTACTATATGGTACTATAAATTTTAAGCGAATATAATATATTTGTATATTATATTGATTGTAAGATATTATTTTAAATTTATTCTCCGCATTTACTGACATAAGCAGAATGAAATGTACTGTTCAAACACTGATCTCTACTATTTTTTTATTTTTTACAACAAATAATAATATAGGAAGATAGCTGACAAACACAATTTTACAAAATAGTTTTGTCTTTAAATTCCATTCACCCCTTAAATTAAGACTCGATAAGTCGAGGTTTGCCAGAGAAAAGACGTCTTAAGCATACTTGTAGTCGTACTATATTTAGATTCTACCGTGTAGGTATGCCAGCTTTGCAAGTAGGCAAAAGCTTAGAATGTTTTTTAAAATATTCTTACAAACGTCTATTACACTCTCCTTGAAAATTAAATAAGAAATATATTTGTAAATTTTCCTCGGTCCATAAAGTTGAAAAGAAACAATTACAGAAACACCTGTTTAAGAAATGAAGCAATTAAAAACACAGAGTAAAAAATATAATTATATTTCATACAAACCTTTGATACAGTGCGCAGGTTCTATTCTAAGATGATATTCACACTGCAGAGCTGTTTCATAACTACATATGCTATATGGCTTATACATTAATTCTATACTCGATGAAACTACACTGCCCTACAGCTAATGTTTCTGTGAGACGTATATACAAGTACTTATATACAAAATTTATATGAAAGTTTGGTTTCGTAAGATATTCAATATTTTGATATTTGCTGAAATAGGTAGTAATATACCGAATGAAAGCAATTGTTAAATTTGTATGGGACAATAAAAACTTATGACAGCAACACGGTTATTTAATAATTTTTACATTTTAATATTATTCTGACAAAAGCTCATGTTTCATGAAACAACGTTGGTCCGGATGTCCAGGGGACTTTTTACAGGTATGTAATTAAAAACCACTACGATACATAGCGTGGTAAGTGTCCACATGGTCTTGCCAGAGCAGAGAATGATACTATATTCTTTCCCGAGAGGGATCAAACACACTATCATCGCATTTATTGTCAGCCACCATTCTTTTGTTTCTTGTTTATATTGTTTTTATGTCGCTGTTATGAGTATTTATTTTACTTCACATAACGAATAACATTTTTAATTAATAGGTATCTGTTTCATAATTATTATAATTTGCAACTAAAGGTAAATGTTATACCAAAAATATAAATATTTTCTAAGAAACAAACAATAATTATATTTTAAGACCGAGTACAGCACTTTCAGAAGGATCTTAATAGGTACTCATCGTTCAATAACCGTTCTAATGCCAAAAAAACGTTTAGTTCCACCCAATCTCAGGTGTGTTACGTAGATATCTTACATTTTTTTTAATAAAAGGAAAAAATAAGCTCTGTTATCACTTTACTTTTTTTATAAATCGCAATGAAATCTTTGAAAGACTTTTCTTGTGTTTCTAATTCACTTTTCCCGTCTCTGTCACATTCAATTTGTTTCTTCTTAGATTTACTATTTGACATTTTGAATTCTCGGTATATCTATGTAAAGCTTTTATGCTCTGTCTATAAATTTGCTACCATACGGGAGCAATCTCGATGTATCTTGAATACCATTTGAGTCGTACTTTTCGTATCACAGACCTATAATTAATAAAATTATATTGTAACAATAATTATTTATTTTCTTGCTTTTATCTTAAATATATAAATAAAATATATAAATATAACCCGTTAAATAAACGTATTCACATACAATACACGGCTGTGTCCATGACACATCCACGCCCAGTTTTTTTAAATTTGTTCATCAATGTGGCATAATAAAACAAAATATATTCTGTAGCACAACTTTATTGTAACTTTGTACAATACATTGACATATTAAGTAATTCCATAGATAATTTATTTACAATCATTTTAATATTATTTTAACATTTGGCAACAATTTTGAGCATAAAAAAAGTTTGTAATGTATTAAGTAAATGCGCTTTAGTTTTGTATAATACATTTAAGTATTTATATAATGATTAAGCTATTTAATACAATAAAAATATATAAAACGAAATAGTTAAAACATTTCATTCAAATTCCAATTATTTTAATTGCAGCAATTTTAAACTATGTCTTTAACATATTTACATCTTCCACTAAGATGGTTGGTAATATAACATTTTTTTTTCGAATTGACATATATATACTTACTATTATCATTTCTACTACAAAATTTGCACCATTATGAACTTTGCCTGAAAGCAATACACAAAATTTATATTAAGATGGCCCAACATCCCTTTACCGAGTTGATATTGCACCATTTATATATACATTTTTTTGTTAAAAAATATATTGTTATTTAGATGGTATTTTAAGTGCGCATAATCTTGCAAGTTATATCATTTCATTGGGTTCACTAATTTATACTCTACTATTTAAAACATAAAAACATACGTAATAATGTAATTATAAAAAAAATATAAATTTTTCAATCATTTAAAGCATTAAGCAAAACTTAATGATAAAGATAAATTTTAAATAATTAACTCACATTACTAAAAGTCATCTTTTGAACTTTAAAAATTGTAAAATATATGGCACATTTTCTTTGGCATTTACTATATTCTACTTGTCCAATATTAAACTATGTAGTACAAAATAACAACACAAATACTTACAAGCTACACTACTGAAATATAAATATAAATTAAATTAACGTTATACCCTAGACAGGATTTCAAACTTCATAGAAAATAGTTTTTTCTGTTTAAGAAAAAAAATTGGAATGTAAGTACATTGTCGCTTGTTGCTCATAAACCTGAAGTTGCTGATAAACAATTTTCTTTATTAAAGGAAAAGCGTAGCATTCTAATCTCGACTAGTCTCTAAGCTCTCTTTAAAAATAGCAACTGAAAAAAGGTATTTCGTTGGTCTTGAATTCAGACTCTAATTTTGCTTAATTAAAAAGAACCTTAAGTAGGCGGTTTTAACGGCGTATTTCCGACGTGAAGATTGTTCAGTTGCGGGAGGAGGATAGCTGCCGTGGCTATGGTGGTGACCAAAACAAACACTGCTAGCAGAGCTCGGTCCGCTACGACTGCCACCTATGTTTTGAGAAGAAATAAATTTATAAACAATATCTTATAATATATCATATAACGATATCATATTTTAGACAATACATATTACACGGAATAATATTTTTTTTTCCTTACAGAATAAATGGAAAATAATTGGTTTATAAAAATGACATAAAAAAATATCTAAAATATAAAATAATTTTATACAATTCGCTAAGAATTATTGTCACGTCTAAAATCCCAGATGACTTTTTCACTCTAGCGCGGCTTTGTAACAATTAGAGCATATTGGCCTCATGTGAATCTAGTTCAAAGAAATTTAAGATTGCAGCTTTAGAAAAAAATATTTTAAAAGTTAATATAAACTTCAAATAAACTGACATAATAATAATACTTTTAAAAATATATTATTATTCCATCTGAGTTCAAATAACTTCAGAAGAAGACGTAACAATTGCTAAAGAATTATTTTTCTAAAGGCAGGTGTTCGATAACATTGAAAGCTTTACTTTGCCTGACAGTTAATCCTCCACGCATTGAATGTTGAAAACGTGATCATTATCGTCTGCGTATCATATATGTATGTACGAATAATACTTATTATATTTTTGAGGTCAGTCGTGGCGTAGGGGCACAAACCAAATTACCAAACCTTACTTTATTAGTTCAGGTCCAAGCTTTAATTAAACATAAGCAATCTTAAGAGGCTCAAACTGCAAAATAGCTATACGAGTAATAATAATACACTCCCCAATTGCTTTTAGAACAAATATGAACTAAGACATAATAATGAATCATGTATTCCAAACAGAAATAGACGTAAATATTCTAAGATATATGGGCAAAATCGTATAAAAACAATAAAAATATTATATCTCTAATTTAATGGAGCGTTACTTCTCTATGAATGGTCACGAAGCCACTATTCCTGGTTTACGCTTCCTTTTTTGTAGATTACTCCTTGTTTAAAGTACAACGTATTTCTTTTTTATATTTTTTTAATATTTAAAAAAAATAACTGTGTCTAATCTACTAATAATATCTTTTTAATTTTTTTTGGAAATCATCTTCTATTCGCTGTTAACATTCTCCAATATATTTTTTTACTTACTTCTGGTTTCAACGCACCGTAATTGTAACGAGCATAAAAATAAGTCACTCTGTTCTTGACATGAATGCTGCGTTTCTTACATATACGAGACGCTATGTAGAAAGTTTCTAAATTAAAAGTTGTACTTTAATTAACATTATGCTATACAATATTCAAAAGAATACTGGTACATTCAGTAAGAATATATTTTAAATACCTTATATCTGTACCGAATAGAAAAATATTTTAAATACAAATTTTGTAGATTTTTCCTAACATTTAAAATATGTAGCATATTTTTAACCCTCGACGAAAACAGAGAGGGTGTTATAAGTTTGACATGTCTGTAGTGTATATATCTGTAAATCTGTCCGTGACATCGTAGTTCCCACACGGATGAACCGATATTGATTTCTTTTTTTTGTTTGAAAGACGATTTAATTCTTATGAAGTGTTCTTAGCCATAATAGAAAAATGGTTGAAAATATAAAATCTTTTCTACTTGTTTAATTTCTAGTTGACTATAAATCTTTTTGTGTCAGGAGTTTTAATTATTAATGATATACATTACCTGTTTCCATTCCAAGTTAGCACGATCTAATCGTTCACTGGCCGCGACGCGCTGCTCGTGGCGGGCGGCGGCATCTCGCAGGGTGCACCCGCAGCATGAGCACCGCGAGCACGCACTCGTGCAGACTGTGACTGCCTCGCCCAAAGTGCTCGCCACGCTTTGCGTTGCGCGATCTGGATTGTACATATTATGTTAATCGCATATGGCTTTAAATATAATATTTTCTGGTTTTAACGGGATAGGCAGAAAGAAATTTGACATAAAATATTATATTTATTAAGATTGCAGATATATATAGAAAAAAATCAAGCATCAAAATCTTTCTTGAGACGAAAATAAGAAAAAATATCTAGAAAATGTAATAAAATTTATTCATTTATAATATTCAATAATACGAAATTTTGATATGTTCTACTTAAAGTCAGCTAAATGTCAAACATATTGCTTAATACAAATAATAATAAAACTTGAAATATAAAAAGGCAGACAAGGGGATTGAGCGAAGTTTTGAACATTATTATTATATTAAGTTATTATAAAGGCCTGCGTGTCTCGCAAACTGCTAAAATTAGATATTGTTTGAAAATTTCATTAACTCAAACTCATATTATAAACGGTCTTTAAAACTGCAAAAAAAAAATTACGACCTTCATTTATATATTATCTGTATTTAAAATAATCGATTATTAAAGATTATTAATTGGTAGATTTTGCTATTGGGAAATATTATTAATATAGAGAACATACAAACTTAATAAAGCTTAGGTTGATTAGTTTTATTCATTGTTCTTATATTATATCAAAAGTAACGATAAAATAAAAATTAACGAATTAACAGAAAAATAAATATTATTATATTTGACAGAATGCTGAGTTCATTAATACGACTTATAAATATAGCATTTTACTAAAATATTATTTTTATCATAAAAAAAGGTTAAAAAGGCTAAAGAGAGAATAACTTAAACACTTAATACAGCTTTTAAAGTTTCTAATAGTTTATCGTTCTATTTATTTATTTATAGCTCTACCAAAAATCAAACAGGTGGCTGACATATATTTTAATGAACATATTAAAACAATATTCATTAAATATCATAAATATACTTACTAAGATGATTATGGTTGTGTCGCGTGAAACGTGGTGAAGCGGGAGAAGCGGGCCCGTCACATTGCACTTCCGCCTTGAGCCGTGAGCCAGTCCGCGGGTTTACTTGCACGCCTGTGCTCACTGGTACGGTATTTGTGTCGGCCTGGTGTTATGTAGTTAATAATAAATTCAAATTCAAATTATAAATATTCCTTATAGACTATTTATATAAGCACTTTTGAATCGTCGAATGAACATATGACCAAAATGCTAACACCGTTTCGGAAGGCAGTTCTGCTGAGAAGAGCCGGCAAGAAACTCAACAGTTGCTCTTTTCAAAGACAATGGTACAATTTATTACATTAGCTGGCAACTATCCTGCATTACATTCAATAGACATTAATTCCATATAGGTTTATCTTCCAAATATTCTTGAACAGTATAATAAGCTTTACTTGTTAAATTTTTTTTACAGATATTAGTATTATTAATATGTAGTAGTTATTATGACTTAAATAAAATAAACGACAGAATCAAGGCAAATTTTACAGAGGTATTCACTACTGCCGAAGAGGCCGCTAGAGGCCGTCGCAGCACAGGGGACAAGGATGTGACTATAACACGACGGTTGTGTATTCGATCCTTATTCGAATTATTATTTCTTAACATTTTCATTTCTTCGCTCTGACACCAAAGCAAAAGCCCAGCGTTAAGTTCCGCCATTCAACCCGCAATGTCTCTAAAAATTCAATGGAAAGTGGGGTACAGAGTGTCTTAACAATAGGTTCCCTCTTCCTACTCTGGTGCGGGATACAGCGTAAAGCTGATTTATTTTATTTTTATTGACTACTGTGTACCAAACCTATTGCATTATTATGAAAACAAGTTAATTTAAGTGGGTCTAATTTCCTTAGTCTAAAGCGTCATATGTAAATTTTAAAAACCATAATATATGGTTTGTATCATGAACTCTTTCTCGTGTATTTTTTACGTATCGACCTCGTATATTTCAGTACGTACTGAAAGTTTTAAAATCTTTGCGCTCCAAAGCCTGACCGCATTGAAGAGCTACCTAGGTATTTATAAATATTTTCTTCAATTTCCCATTTTGCATTGCATCCATTGCTTTAATGAGAACTTAATAAGTTGCCAACATTGAATTTTCTTTTAGGGTTAACAATTTTTAAATTTAACAGATTTAGGTATGTAGAGTATTTTTAGGTAGTACAAGAAAATTAGAAAAGGTTACGGTTTTATAAAAATCATTATCATTTATTATTTATATTGACAATATTAAATAAGCCACCCTTTAATTATTTTTTTAAATAAAGTTATTTACCATCGAAATTAATAACATAANAAAGCTGATTTATTTAATTTTTATTGACTACTGTGTACCAAAACTGTTGCATCCTTATGAAAACAAGTTAATTTAAGTGCGTCTAAATTTCTTAGTTTATAGCGTCATATCTCATATTAATACACTTTTCACATAAATCCTAAAAACCATAATATATGGTTTGTATGATGAACTCTTTCTCGTGTATTTTTTATGTATCGACCTCGTATATTTCAGTACGTACTGAAAGTTTTTAAATCTGACCTGACCGCATTGAAGAGCTACCTAGGTATTTATAAATATTTTCTTCAATTTCCCATTTTGCATTGCATCCATTGCTTTAACGAGAACTTAATAAGTTGCCAACATTGAATTTCCTTTTAAGGTTAACAATTTTTAAATTTAACAGATTTAGGTATTTTTAGGTAGTATAAGAAAATTAGAAAAGGTTACGTTTTATAAAAATCATTATCATTTGTTTTTTATATTGACAATATTAAATAAACCACCCTTTAATTTATTTTTTAAATACAAGTATGTACCCATTTAATAACATAAACCACAAATTTAATAATCTTTTTATACTAAAGCAACTTAACTTTTTCCTTACTTAACTTTCAAAAACCATTTTCTCAGAGCAATATCTAATCTAACTTACATATAATATATTACAAACTCTACAACTACGTTATAGATTACGTAATCAATATGAAAAAGTTTAAAACTGAATATATAATTTTCCCAGTGGCAAATTGAACTTCAGTAACTCATTTACATATTTAAAATTCTCGCTGCAAAATACCTGGGTTTCTTTATTCAATTATGTCAACCTTCAATAATTAAAACGATTTAAGCATTTAGTATGACACTAGACCTTGTTTACTTTTATGATTCATCATACCTTTGAATAATAAGAATTATTTCAGTTTTTACAGTTACAAAATATAGAATAACCTTTTGTTTTTATTTTCAATTTCTTATTAGCTCTATATGATTCAAGTTTAATACAGCTATATATGAATTACCTTTATAGTTAATACAACAATTTACGTCGGTTTCACGCAAACACTTTCCAGTGATTACATCGAGATTGTTTAGACAAATATTCCTGTTGCCAAACGTCGCTTGGGTCGAAAATTAAGTCCCGCGTGACCTCTAATACAAATTTAACATTTCCCAAGAAGGCCAAAACCTTATTGATCGAACCATTCGCTTCGGAATTTGGCCCATAACCAGTGCCGCTATTTACAAGGGACGTCTCGCGTCACAGTTCTCGTCACGTTAATCTCTGCACGTGACAGCAAAAATTTCCCTTTTACGCGTGCGTATAATGTTCTACTATGAGTGTAACTACAGTCAATATTAATATATAATTTTAAGAGAAAAACTAAATTGAAAATATATTTTTGTAAAATAAAAATAAAAACAACCCAAGAGTATATGGTCGACTAAATTCCTCTAAAATAATTATTTATGAACTTTAATTTTTAACGTCTAGATGTGTTACATTGTATTTAAAGTAATAATTTTATTAGAAGGTCAAAGTATTCCAAAGTAATTAGTAAATAAATCATTTTATAATTCAAGCAGGCGAAGCCGGAAGCGGGTTAAAATGTTTTATAGGTTATATTATAAATAATAAAAATATTATGATTATAAATATATTTTTCTCTTCTACATTAGTATTATATGTAGGTACAGCAAATACTCACAACATTAACATAAACTACTTTAAGGGATCACTACACGAAAGCGCTCGTAAAAAGTGATTAGAATACGGTTACTAAACGCCTAATGGCTCAAATTGAATGAACTTTGGCACCTTTTACGCAATGTACGTGACCAAATATTTTTCGTGACTAAAATATGTTGGTTAGTATAAATAAAAATATAGTTTCATAATAAAATAGTCGTTTATCAAAATATTAGTAAAGCCGACCCCAAACTTTATATTAAATGGGAAAGAAATAATATATTAAGACTTTTGTATGGAAACACGCTATTTATTTATGAGAAATCGTTAAACCAAACTAATATTAATAACAATAATTACTAATTGTTTAGCCATTGATTTAGATATAATATTGCATTAGGCACATCTTCTCTCAAACAATGTTACATGACATGAAATAACTAAGATCACATTAGTAGTACAAATATTAGCACGCAAACACGCAAACACGGCTTGAGTAGGTAGGATCTTTTGTATTTAGAAATGTGTGAGTGCGTGAGAAGTATCCCAGATACCATACTCCTTGAAACGTTAATTAGACGATATCTTAACGCATGTAAATAATATGATAACATGACGTAATAATAATAGAGAAGAATCATTTTACATTTTAAAAAGAAATCTTATCATCACATCATTTTGTTTCAATCCATAATCTTATTTTGTATTCTTATTACTTCGCATATGTTAATTTCTAAAGCTTTTAAACTACGCTACGGATTTAAATGTTGTCTTCAATAAAAGAAAGAGTTATTTAAAAATAAGTTTTTATGTCTAATATATGGGTATTAGTAAAGACCAGAAAATATAATGCGATATTAGATATTTAATATTTTTGTAAGCCTATCCGCCAAAACGACGCGGGCGAACCCGCCAGCAAAACAGGAGAAATGTATTGTAGGAAAGAATAGAATGTAATTATTTATTATTTAAATGATAAATAAGAATATAATACCTTCTGAGTGTCAGTATCGAAGTTGATGAAGAGCATTCTCGCAAGACGTTGAAGAACAAGTTCCCGCACCAATGCCGGCACCGGTTGCCCTCTCACTCCTCTACGAACAACACAATATACGATACTCGTAACTAGTGTATAACATGTAATTACATAAATATCTGCCATAGTTGATTACCTAAGCCTAACAGCCACTATACCTACAGGGTATTCAAGAGTAGACTATTACGAAATATCAAGGAAGTAAATAATAATAATATTTTACTATTAAATTATATACATTTATTTTAAAAATTTTACTATAATTTGAACAAATGATATAGATAATAATTAATAATTAAAGTCAATCCAATTCGAATGTCACAACAAAAATATATAGACACATACTTATCATTCTATTGATCTACGGTCGAAACTGTGTATTACTACATGAAATAAAAATTATTTTATAATTCAAAAAGTAATACACACATTAACTGTGTACTGAAATGTATCAAGATTTACGTACGGATACGTATCAGCTAAAAAAATTAAAAATAGTCAAATGATTTGAATCTTGGCATCGCTATCGACAAGACATATTTTATCCGCATGCCAAATTCATGATATAATTATCTCAATCTATATACAATATAATCAATATCTAATATGTCATAATTATTCAGAGAATGGTGATAATTCAATTGGACAATGGGGAAACGGTCGGTGAATTGATCACAAGATTCGTTTCAGTGTGCAATGGTTGAAATGCTGTCAATACGAGTATATTACGCATCATTAACTTTATACGAATCCTATCATCAATTTCTCTCAGCCTATAAAAAAAGGTTGTATATGTATCTTTGAATAATTATATTAAATTAACAAGTATTTAAGTGTGTATTCTGTTCGGTATATATTATTTCTAACAACCCCATAATCAGAAGAGAGAGGGAATAAGAACAGAAATAAAATAAAATAGTTTAAAAACTTGCCTGTACGATATGTTGAGAGTTACCACCGACAGTGAGGCGGAGAATGACACTAAACACGTACTTACTCCGTAATAAAGGCCTGACAAAGAAAAAAATATTTACAGTTGAAATAAAATTCCATTCTTTGTCCAACATATTCACCACTCATTTTAAAAAGTATTTTATAACTAAGTTTTTTCACACGTCACATGCAAAGCATCATTATTTCAAGATCTTCTTATAACGGAGAAGAGNTTAACATAAAATAAGAACAGAAATAAAATAAAATGGTTTAAAAACTTGCCTGTACGATATGTTGAGAGTTACCACCGACAGTGAGGCGGAGAATGACACTAAACACGTACTTACTCCGTAATAAAGGCCTGACAAAGAAAAAAATATTTACAGTTGAAATAAAATTCCATTCTTTGTCCAACATATTCACCACTCATTTTAAAAAGTATTTTATAACTAAGTTTTTTCACACGTCACATGCAAAGCATCATTATTTCAAGATCTTCTTATAACGGAGAAGAGCAGACTCCTTCATTATTTCTTATAAAGAATCTCTTATAATTAATCTTAAGAATTTTAATTTTTATACTCGTAAAGTACCATTGTATGCTCTAATTACTTTTTGGAGGCCTTGCATATTGAATGGCAAAACTCAACGCCGCCAGAGTGAAAAAATGAAAATATAGTCAATAATTATTTATACCCCTGAATGGAGATCGAAACCACAATCATCGCGTTACAGTCACAACCTTATGTCGTCGCGACGACCTCAATTCCTAGATTAACCATTATCAAGATATCGGAAGGAGAAGATAGTTTATTTTTAATCTAATAATAATTATTTGAAAAGATTCTTACTAATGAGCGGAGTTTTTTCAGTAGGTGGCAGGGTGTCTCTGATAGTCATTAGAAATACTGTCATAGATAGTAGAGCACTTATTCCCAAAGTGACTTTTTCTCCAGACTCTGACGGCACATAAAATACCAAAAGGGCTGCGGAAAAATAAATCGTTATCACGGAGTGTAGTGTAGAAAAACCAAGACATTTTTATATAGAAGATATCACTATTTCTATTTGACTTAAATACAAATTATTAATTTATTTAGTAAACTATTTAAGTATAAGTTTTTCTTTAAAATCGTGATATAGAATATATGTAGATAATTCCTTGATTAATGACTTTTATGCATGATATAATGTACTCGTTCATAAACTTTTAGTAAAGAACTCATTATTATTAACAGCATTCTTTAATTTTAGGCTTTGTGAAATCTTAAATTGTTTAGTTAATTTAATGAATTAACAAAGAAATTCCTGCCTGTAATTAAGACCAGCCTCCACAAACTCATCTGAAGTAAATTGTTGGAAATATCGCTGAGAAATGAATTCAATTTCAAATCGATTTGCTTTATTAGGTGCTATTGACTTGGTAACAAAACAATTATTTATGTTCGCCTAAGCCTATTCAGAAATTTTATGATAACAATATTTTACATCTGATTCTGTTATTAAAGGTTAGACCCATTTTCCGCCGAATTCTGGAGGCGTGATGAGTGGCGAATCTCAACGCCGCGCTTTGCGCTACACCAAAGGGAAGAAAATAAAAAAATATATATATTTTATTTCCTCCAGTGGGAATCGAACCCACGGCCTGTTGCGTTTACAGCCACACGCTTGTGTCCCTACGCCACGACGGGCCTCACCTATTGTATGCACAAAAAATGTCATAAACGAGAAGGAGAAACATAGAAAATAATATATTTACTTAGTGTTATTCACGTAAGTACACTATGATAAATACAAACATAGAACTAAAGACTCTTATTAGGTCCCTTAGAAGCATTATTACGTGCACTACTACTAGGTATGTGAGATTTTAAGTATTTTCTTTTATATCTCCACTAAGGTTTCAGTAATAACAGTGATTAAAAGAAATTGTGCGAAATATGAGAAACTTCGCTTTTGTTCTTTTTTAAATAAAAGAAACAAGAAACAATACATGAAATTAATTTTGATTCCCGACTGTGAATCACTCATGGAAAATATCTGACATACTTTCATCGGCGAGAAAACATTTAATATTACTCGATAGTTGATTTAATGATGGCACAAAATATTTATCAAGCTCTATGACAAAATTATTAATTCAACTAAAAGTTAAAATTACTTCTGAACCTCCTTCACGCGAAAATTACTTCTTAGCGGTAGCGATATACCGTAGAGAATTAAATCAAATAAATTCAATTATTCTTTATTATATAGTAACTACAATTTTAACTGCTAAGAACTGTACATATTTTAAGATTACATATGTTAATAGAGAAATATATATACGTTGAAAAAATTGAGTCTGTACTTGCGTCATTTATTTCAATTACACTTTTTAGTTTCACGTATCCCGCGTGTAGCAGGGTAGACAGAGGGCGCCTAGTGTTTAGACACTACACTTACCACTTTACGCTGAATTCTGGAGGCATTGGGTATTGAGTGGCGGGACTAAACGTCGCGTTTTGCCTTGACGTCAGAGCTAAGAGATGAAAATATTAAATATTTCATTTTCTCATCATGGGAATCAAACTCACAAACTGTCACACGCTATACATAACTGCGTAACTGCACCACGACTGGCCTCTTTAATAATTTTAAGTATTTAAAGAATTGTAGAATACAATATACATAATAGATACTAGTAAACAATAATATGCCACCTGTTCCCTTCAGTACAGTAAGTTCTTTGCCGTCAGCTGTAAGAGCGTATAATGTCCGTTATCACTTTATCAACCTGTCCAGCTAAGACAAAGGATAAATTTCTGTATCTACTGGCTAATTTGTTAGAAGAACTTTATTTTCTGTTATGTTTTTGTTTACTTTAAATGAAAATAAACGAGCAAATTCTATGATATTTCATTGAAAATTCCTTCCTCTTGCTCGTGTGATAACTTTCTTTTGATATTACAAAAATCTTATTAAAGATTTTGATGAACTTGAACTTTGAATTTGTACTCATTCTTCCCTAACGACTCTCATTTTCCGAGGCTTGTAAGATTACAAAGATTGGATTATGAACTCTAATCCTTTGTGTAAGAACCTGATATAATATCTTGCTGGCCAATAAAGCGATCTCCCTCAAGCTAGAGATTCCTGAATGTTAATGCAAATACTATATCTACATAAGTCGTTGTTATATTATCTTCTATACTCAATTAATTTCTTAAACATAACCTAAACGTATTTAATACATCAAGTTTCAAGAAAAGAACAAAAAACACTTCTAATTTTACCTTTTCTAATATGAAAACAATACAATTTATTCAAATGTACTTACCGATACCATTTATAAGAAGACACGGTAGAATTAAATTAAACACATAAAACATAGGACGCCGTCTCAGCTTGATGATATAAGTTATATCGGGATAGGGCTCCACGCAACACGAATAGTATTGATTGTGTCTAATCGCTTCAAAGCTCACGAGATCGAATTCACCATTCGTCTGGTAATTTGTAGTGTCACCTTCGTCGAACTGTTTTTTTAGATCCAGCTGTTGGGAAACAGAAAATACAATTTAGAGCAATTTAAAGTATGTGAAAGTAGTTTTAAAGTGTTCTCATATTTTTTTTTCAATTTTAATTACGCAAAATTATATTCGATTTGCTCATTTAATTCTATATGATTCAAGGAACGATTTTTAATATGGTATACATTTTTTTATAAAGCTTCGCATAAAGCGTTTGAATGTTTGTGCATACGAATTGAGTTTTTTTTTTAATAATTTTTTATTAGCCACTTAGCTCAAAGCTTAAAATACTTATATAAATTGCAATTTAAAAATGTGCAAAACATCCAATGCAGGAATCTTTTAAAATTAAATTAATAAAACGTGGGAACGCGGTTGTTTTGCTATTGACTGTTTAAATGATGACGGATAAATCCCACTATAAACTATGTATATCTCGTATTTATAAAGTTGGTAAGTTTCATTAAGTGCCATTTGAAAATGTCAATGTCAAAATCTTTAACTATGTCGATAGAGCAAAGAGTACGTACGAGGAATATCTTTAAAACTATTTTTTTCTGACTTTGCCAAAAACCCAAAACAATATTCATCGTTATCGATCAAAAATATGTTAAGAAAAAAATAAACTCATGGCTTAATATAGTAAATTCATTTTCTTCATAACATGTTTCCGATCGACATGAACTCGGAACTTTAGCATTGTTATTGAAAAGGAAATAAAAATAGCTAGTGAAGCGCGAGTTTAAATCGGCTTAGATCCATAGAGTTTAAGGCGATTAAAATTCTTTTTTTAAATAGAACAATTTTTTCATGTTACAAATTTATGGTGAAAAGGAAGGAAAATAACATTTTCAGCTTGTGCTTTCTCGTTAACGTTCGTTAACATATTTTTTGGGGTAAGTCACAAGTATATATAAAATACTTATATTTTTACAGAAAATTGAAACAAAAATTTACAATTTCAAACTCAGACTCATATAATGTTAAATTGTATAATAATACAGTAATCTAAAAACGTAATAGTTTTATTGAAGGAAAAGGTCCTTTGATATTTCAGAAGTCAAACTCGAGTAAAGCAAAATGCAATGAGTCTTTTCATTGTTTGATGTTGTAAATATAATCCTATAGCCTTTGGCCATAGCCCTTTGGCGAAAACAAATCACTTGTGATGTGCAATTATAAGAAATTTCCATGTCCCTATACATATTTTGTAAATAAGAATAATTGATGTTTAGATGTTTTAATTTGTGATACAAATGATATGATGATAAAATTACATTTTTATCTATTCACCCATCTTCCACATGGCTAAATAAGCAGACACTGACACTGACACTGACACTGACACAAAGAGCACTTTGTTCAACACATCCTACCAGATTTATAATATAGTGGCGTAACTTAACCCCGGGCTTTGCTTCGTTCTCAGAGCAACGAAATGAAAACACTAAATATTTGATTCCCCCGAGTGGGAACGGAACTCGCAACCACCGCGTCTATACTGGCACGTCCCCTGCACCACCACGGCCTCAACATATACCTTACCTTTTTCCTATTTAGTATTTACATTTTATATATATGTCAATAATCACTTAATATATTTGGAACCTAAGATTAATTTCCTTTGAAAGAAATATGATTGTCATATTATATAAGAGTTTCCTAATATTGTGTTACAAACGAACGAATAACAAAAGAGAATTACAGTTGCGGATAATATTATACTCGTTACGTAATTTACGGAAGTATATAATGGGAAGTCTTTTTGAGGTTTGTCTTCATTATGTCCCAAAATGTACGACAAGTAAATATGTATAAGGAGATTTAACAAATAAAGGCTATCCTATTTCAGGATCCTACTGTATGAAAATTTCATTTTCAATTTGCTCTGTGTTTTCAAAGACTACATAAATAAATGTATATGAAATAAATGTCAACAATTTCTATTCTGATTGTTAATAAATTGAATCATTACTCGAATAATAAATAATTATGTTAAATGGCTTCAACAAAAACCATTTTTATCCATCATTTCAGTTTGCTTGCCTTATGACTATAGAATTAGGAACCCCCGAAAAATGTATTCCCAACGAAAAATACCGTCGCATGAAAGCGTAGTATCATTTTATAGTCTTTCAACTGAAAAGTCCATCCGGTGTACTTTGAGTCTATTATTAACTAAATGGGAGTGAGCTCTATTTTTTCCTTTGGTACTTTAAAATTCTACAGAATTCCTACTAACTTTTAATCATCATTCCAATTTTATTGTTCTCTTGAAATTTTAGTTGTAATTTCTACATTTTTATGAATAAAATATTTAGCCAACTAGTATTTTATACGAAAACGTGACTTTTAAAGTAAATAACAAGTGCATTTTTGTTCTTCTATTACAATATAATGCTTTTGCCTTGAGCCCAGCCCACCCTCGTTTACATTAAACATTTGACATTTGCTGTTTAATAATAATAAGCAATGTATAAATATGAATTTACATAAATTAAAACGGCCAGACAATCCTTTTTTCAATCCCACGTAGACCGCGGCGAGAGAGAACTTTGTATTGTTCAGTCGTGATGAATGTGTTACAGACGGTGAGCATTAGAAAAAAAATAACAAACATGTTAAAATATGGCTTCTGCAGTACTCCAAATAAAAAATCATTCTTTTTCGATGTTTATATTGTTTCTAAATTAAATCTAATCTACTACGAGTCCAAATAATAACTTATGAGCTATGATAATTATTAAAGAAAACTATTTTAAAATTGAATATTATTAAATCAAAAATAATTTAACTTCACGCTATATCCCATACACAGCAGGACACACACACACATATATTGTTAAAAATAGGTTTTCTAATATACCTATTATAGTATTAATTTTTAAAAATATGCTCTATATTAAATATATTATTATATTACCTAAGCTTATATCTTTTACTGATACTTTAGTTCAACAAAGCTTTGCGAACTATAGAAGTGATAAAGCTGTGACTTTCCCACAAAATATTTTCTCATTTTTTCTTACAATATTTATTTAGTCACTTCAATTTACGAAGGTGTTTAAAGAAGGATAATGTTCTTATTGTTGAAGTTATCTTTGCATGAATTGGTTATTTGTGTATGTAATAGATATTATTATATATTTAATATAGAACGGAACGGAAATGTATTGATTAGAACGGAGTGTCTTAACAATAGGCTCCCTCTGCCTACCCCGCTATTTGCGGGATACAGCGTGAAGTTAAAAAATGTGTATATAACTAAAATATTAGTAATTTATATATTAAAAAGGAATGCTTCCATTTTTTTCGCAAAAACAAAAACGAAAATAAGAAGGTATTATCATATGTAATATATATCTATGAATATAAAAAGAATAAATCGGCTTATACTAGCATTGATTGACGCCCGATTGATTCTTACCTGGAAGCCGTCGTAAGTCCAAGAAGCCCATTTCATTGTGCAAAGTTGGATATCGAAAGGAAATTGTTCGACATTAATATCGCAGACTGATACGTAGATCCCGTGACTTAGCCAGGTCACCTCTCCTGTATTTTTTACAATCACATTCGTATTTATCACCGCTGAACGATAATTTGGGTCCGCGCTAAAATTAAGTAGATTTTATTAAACTATTTTACTTTATTTTCAATACTAAAATTGGCAGGCTTTAGTTTTCTGAAACATAATTAATTAGACAAAAAAAAAACAATTAATAACAAAGTAAAGTAGAGCTCTACTTGTGAGGCTGACGGTGAGTGAGAAATTCGGTGGAAAGTAAGGAAAAACTTACTTGTTATACAAAATAATATCTGGCTTCCATACTCTTTCATATGGTATTCTTATTACACTGATGCCATCAAATTCACTGATATTCCACCGTAGATGGTGGTCTGTCCATATTTGCGTAATCCAACAATTTGTTGTGAGCAGCTGGTCTTTTTCCTCCTGCGTAGTAAAATATATATTTTATTATCCAGATCTGAATTTTCTACAGTAAAGCTTTTCTTATAAATAATACAATATATTAAGAAGGAACCTTCCAGATTTCTGGGACGGGTTTGTGAACGATATATTGTCAGGACCAAATGAATATAATAATAATAATATCGGCTTGAGAATGGCTACAGTAGTAACCACTCCACAACATGTGAGAAATTGTTTTGGAAATGGTTGTAAAACGAGTTATTATAATTAAAGAAACTCGAAAACAGATAAATAATAAAAAATAAGCATTGAAAATATATAAATACCATATTATCCTAATAGTTTCAATTCGGCATACGAAATTCATAAATTTAATATTAAAATACATAAGTTATAACTTACATTTTGCCTAATAATAAACTGTCGGAGGTTTGTGGAAGTGAACGTGCCGTTTGCAGGATAATTTTAATTTAAGTGTGCCGAACTAGAATTCCTAGCGTGATGAAATATTCCCCTAAAATGACTCGCATTTCACAAAATTGCTCCCGCGTAAGCTGAGGGGGCTACGCAACAGTTCTCGTATGGCTAAATTGAAATTAATTACCAGTTTACAATTGCTTCGCACAATTAACCAACTTTTTGGGACAATTAGTATATAAATATATAAAAATAAGTGACTTGGTCACTAGTCACTATTATATTTTATTAAAGTGTTCGAGGCAAAACACCGTCTTTTGTTGGTCGTAAAGTTAAAAATATTAAAAGATAAAAAAATATTTTCACTTCAAAATAATTAATATAGAATCAATATGTATAAATAGAGTATAAATACTAGTAATAGTGAGTATGAAAATGATACGAGAAGCTTTGAAAAGTTACTATGTGTATTTCTCTATTGTTAACTTAAAGCGTCTATTGTACTCAAACTTTCTCAATATGATCTCATTATAGGGAAACGTATGAGGAAGACTTATTTAAAGAATGATTCATATTCATCTTCAACTCCAGATAATTAATAAGACGTTTCTATATAATTAAATATGTAACATAATATTGCCTCAAATGAAATTACTATATTTCATAAGGCAAGCAAAGGCAAAACACAAAAATCAAAATATAATTTGGAGGCCATTCGTAGCGATTGGTCGTTGGTTCGATCCCCGAGGAAATGGAACGAAGTGTTTCAGTACAACTACCTACCATGCTACATATATGAGGGTATAGCGTGAGGCTGAAAAAAAATAATATCATTATACAAATAACAAGTTATGAAGTTAAAAATCTTATTATGTACAACGTAGAGTTTGTGTCGATTAAAATTCGTAACCCTAATGGTATTCACGACAGTGTAAAACTTCATTAAAATTCCATTACGAATAATCTAACATTTTAGCAAGTTGCGTATAGAAAATTAGCTAACTAAGTTGATTGAAATTCTAATAAATCACATTTGTTAGCTGTTTAGTATTGATAACGTTAACTTGTGTTAACTAACTAATATCTACAATATATTTAAGTTGTCTCAATTTTAGTATGTCTACCCAGTAGTGCTTGCGTCGAAAATTCTATTACCGGTAGGGTTTTATGTTGTTAGTAGGAGGGGCGTTGGGAAAGGAAATTTATAATATCCCTCCAAATCAAAGAATTTGGTCTGAAAATTAGATATTTTCGTACGTAAAAGTACAATGAAAGTTCTAACACGCACGGTATAAAATATGTAAATTAGAAGAAAATATTGTGCCAATTTTCGTAATCAACGTGAAAATAATGTTATGGTCCATCACGATATAACAAACGTATACATAATTTTAGTATATATACATATATAAATAATTTCCTTGCTTATTTATCCAAATTGAAAGTGATGAGATGTCTTGAAATAAATTAAGCATGAAACAAGAATCTGGGCATAAATTATTTAGACTTAACATATTCCATAGCCGTGACGAAGATTGATCACCTTCATTTTTCAATGGAAAAAATGTTGAGACAAAAATTTACAATGGAATCTGTGAAATAGTAATAAATAATAACAAACCTATTTTTAACAAGCAGACATTTATTTTTAGCAACTTACGAAAATATTTTTAGTGAGGTTGGTGTGGTCGTGGATTCGTTCCTCGCTCAGTGGAATGAAATATTTTTTCCCCATTCTAGCAAGACGAAGCGCTTCATTAAGTTGCGCCTTATTAATTATAATTAAAACCTTGTAAAAAGACCTTAACAGATACTACAGATACTAGCGTTAACAGATGCCAGTTAGAATTAATATTCGTCAAATGAAATTGTTATTTAATTTAACAGATTGCTATTCTGTCGTATAATGCTATCAATTCTGCAAAGTCACGAACAGATCATAAGAGCGTAATATTATGAAATAAGCTAAGCTTCGTTTTAACTTGGTCGAATCTAAATGTTCAATTATAACTTATTCAATTCTTCTACTGGTTTCCCAAAGTTGTTGCAGTTGCAAAATTTGGTTTTAAAGCCTAGCGCCTAGCGTTCAAGTGAGGTATCATATGAAAGGGCTCTAGCTAAGCTCGATCATCATCATCATCTCGAATTTTTGTACGGATCCCTCAGTGGGCGAGCCCGGCTCGCGCTTGTCCTGTTTTTTTCTTTTAATATCTATGACGGCGACGTACACTTGTACATGTACTGTACTCATAAATCATTTTAGTGACATAGCTTGCAATTTAAGTTAAGCTATGAAATTAAAAATGTCTTGTATACCATCCATCAACGAAGCCGGCAAACTTTACGTTTTTCCTACAAATATTATAAGCTTCCATTTTTTCCCCCATTATAATTAAAAAATATTTTGCCATCTTTTTCCCATTTAATTATTGCTATCGCCGATGTATTCCATGTATTTTATACGTATATCAATGAAAAAATAAAAACAAACAATGAATCAGAAAAATCTAGCCTTTTCTTTGGTTTACGTTAATAAGAATAAGAAAATTAATAACTATAATATTTAGAAGACAAGGCATTCTAACAATTCTACTTATTCTTAATAGTAATATAAATAAACCTGGTATTATTTTAGATTTTATCTTTATTTATGAGATTAATTTCAACAAAACATGTAAAACATATTTCATTTCACAATATATACTGATGGCAAATAATATTCTGTTATATATCCTTCAATTAAATCCCAAAGGGACTCGTTTAATATTCAAGAATACCTATAAATAGCACTGATCCCCTTTTTGTGTCTCTTGAAATACTTCTTACGATTTGAGCATTATTATATTTACCGAGTTTCATGGTAAGATAAATGTGTAATATATTGTCTAAGGTATTATCCGCTCGAATCCATTTTTGCTAGATTTTAGTAATAGTTGTATATTCTGAAATTATTTCAACATCTTTATAATATCTTAAACGTAGCAACAGGTTCTGATGCCAGGACCAAAAATATTTGCAATACAATAACTTTGTGTATTTTATAGAATATGCATAGATATCATATAATAGGTACATTGTGTATAATATATAATTTGTACTATACGGAGTACATATTAAACTTAACAGCTACACGCTGTATCCCGCACACAGTACGTTAGGCAGAGGGTTAAGAAACTCCGTTCTCCTTGTTTCGCCGAATATTGGAGAACACCACTCGATATGAGAACGAAAAATTACAAAAAAAAATTAAAATACATATTAAATTTCCTCGTGGGGGGTTCAAACACACCACACACAAACGCATTTACACTTTTACAATCACACACTTGTGCCCTCAGTATATTATAATTTATAAAATTGTTCCTTGTGCAAGGCAGGTACTGTACAAGGAACAGATTTATTATTGGAAACTGATGCCGTCACGAGGCAGCGGCACTGTGTCTCACTGTTAACGCGATGGCTGTGGGTTTATTAGGGTTATTTTCAGTTTGGGGGATGAGTTATTTTCATTTTCTTTGTTTATTAGACAAGAGTGGCGTTGGGTTCCGCCAGTCGTGACGAAAATTGGGCAGTATGTAAAGATGGTGTGCATAGGTCCCCTACTCTCCTGTATGCAAAAATACAGCATTAAGCTAAAAACTAAAAATACTAATTGTGAACTAAAAAAATAAACAAATAACATGAGCTACTAAAGTAATTTACTAATAATTTATGAATGATACTATGTATTAAGATAGACTATGAAATTTGTGAATAGATTTCTTATCTATAATTCTTAATCTGAATCTACCTACGGCAGTTCATTATGTAACTTGGAGAGCACTTACAACATCAATGATGTGATGCAGCGAAACGCCGAAGGTCACGAGGAGAGGGTGAGAAGAGTTCTCTACAGGTCGCACCGACGCGTCATATTTGTCCATCAGGTGTCGTATTAGATGGTATTCTTCGTCACAGCACCAAATTCCTGAATAATTTTTTTTTTCATAAATCACCTCTAGGTGGAACACAAAAAATACATTCATTACCATTAATTAATTATTGAAAATTCTGTTTATCTGCATATTTTTTTTATGTTGACTGTTTTTCTTTGCTATTTTAATCACCTTTACCCAACTACTATCCTATTAATGGGTAGACTGCACCTAGTACTACTATTCATCGAGTGATAGAATTCAATTTTATTTAATGATATTTTGATTTCATTTATATTTAATTAAGCACAGACAGGTAAACTTACACAGATCAATGACAAGCAATCAATACTATAGATAACGTTGTAGTAATGCGTAGTTCTTGTGAGGTCTCACGTTTCCCGTTATAGCAATGACAAATTAGCTGATGTACTGTAGCTACATTAGCTGATTCAAGTAACTGTGCGAAAGCTTACAAAACTCTACTTTCAGTGGGTTTCTAAATTATTTTAAATTTTGACTGCAAAGATGTCAAGATGGCAATTAAAACGAATATATTACAAAGTATGCATACCCGTTTGTACTAGATTTTTTGCTTTGAGAGATTTGTTTTAATAGCGTAGTATAAAAATAGCGTTACATAAAAAAAAAAATTGCTTAACCCTTTTTGCTAAAAAGCCTTTTATTTTAAATATTATGCTCACGTTTCTTATAATTATAAGAAATATTTCAGTCAAGAGGTTCTGTTCACATAGGATTACTGCCAGTAGACGAAAAGTAGAAATTCATGTTTAAATATTGAATTATCAAACGTTATTTAAGCAATATTCGTATTTTATCAACTTATTCTATAATGTTTTGCTATGTACAATTTATATCGTAAACGAACTTTCTAAACAATAAAACAAATAAAAGAATGTCAGAACGCGTTATGTCCATCCATTTTCTTAGAGATGAATTGTGCTGGCTACTGGCACTCTTGAAACGCCATTACTGAAGAACTGAACTAAACTGTTTTTGAGAAATGTAAAAGAATACAAGGAGGAAAACAGAGTGATTCAACCTACTTTTCCTGTACCTGATTCTGATTATCGATAACTGATTTCCATAAAATTTTGTTATTTTATTAACCGACTTCAAAATTATAAAATCTTTGTATAATTATTTTTCACTTTTTAGTTCGTTGTTAGAAGTCGGTTTTTCTTTTTAAAAATTAATTTGTTAAAAATTAATTTATTTCCATCAGTTCGTAACTAAAAAAAGTCATATGGATTAAAATTATTGTGTTCGACAAAATTGCTATGAGATAACTAATTTATTGAATTAGCTGAAATTTTAGTTGCCAATATAAATATGATATCTATCTGTAAAATGATAATTTGTAAAAATAAAATTTCAAAATACAAAAGAAGTAAGAAAAGAACGAGTTATGTTTTGACAAACTTCCTATCTATGATGGCGTCTGCTTAGTAAAGTACATTTAGCAGTCACAAGTTTGCCACATTTACTCTCCTATTGACGTTGTAGCAGGCACAGCTAGTAATTAAATAAATTTAAAAGAAACATAGTGATTTTGAATTATGTGAGACTCTTTATTATATGTTTATTTATTTATATAGTGATTGACCAGTTGTAATATAAAGAACCCTTTGATCTCGGAATCGCTTTCACAATAAAAAAAAATGTACTGTCTATATTTACTATTCGCTCTTTGCATGGGGGACATTTACCAATGTAATGAAACCCAAAAGAATATATTTATATTTTTTTATCTATTGAGGCCAGTCTGTCGTGGCGCAGGGCTATATAGTGTGACTGTAAACGCAACTGGTTGTGGGTTCGATCCCCACTGTAGCAAATAAAATATCCACTTAAATTTATATTTTTATTTCTTCGCTCTGGTGTTCGAGGCATAGTGCGGTCGGTAGTTCAGCCACTCAATACGGAGTGGCTCTAGAATTCGGCGGAAAGTACCCTAGGTTCTCTCTGCCTATCCTGTTGTCTGCGGGATACAGCGTGAAGCTGATTTGATTTAATTTTTATCTGTTTTTCTGTGCACACTAATCTCATAAACAGCCGATTTGAATTGTTTAAGAATTAATTACTGTTTTTCGTAACGTTCCCTAAACATTTCGTGTTTGTTTTATTTTAATAGATAATAAATAGCTAAATAAAAAGCTATATCAATTGTAAGTATTAAATTTGAAGTTGTTCTACAAAAATTTACAATTTAAGAATGAAAAAATACCTTAAAAGTGAATTTCTATTTTTTTAAGCATCACGATATGAAAACAGAACTGAAAGTTAAAAACTCGGAGCGATTATAAAAAAGTAAAAATATTGTTACAATTGAACATCAAAACCGGGACCATCGCGTCATTTACGTTTAATACACTACACAAAGGGGCCCGGTTGGCATCGAATAACGTTAAGTATATATTCTTTCTAAAACATCTTTAAGCCTTTTCAAGGTATAAAAAAGGAAAATGTAACTGACAGGTTGATCTATAAAGGCATAGCTCTAAACAATGGACTGTCAGAGCTGATACATGTATGTCATCATAGTATATTTATAATTATATAACGGCAATGATAAAACATATAGTCAAATATGTTCTAAAAATATTTTTAAATTATAATATTTTTTTTACTATAGACGATAATGTTATTGGTGATATAAAAAAATAAAGTAGTAGTAACTCTGAAATTTTGAACCATCACTTATTCATTTGTGTTTTTTAAGTGCATACATGTATGATGCACCTATCTACATATCCATACCTATATTATAAATTCGAAAGTAACTCTGTCTGTCTGTCTGTCTGTCTGTCTGTCTTTTACGCAATCAGGGCCAAACCGCTAATTTAATTGTGATAAAATACTCATATAGAGATACTTGAGGCTACCGGGATGAACATGGGATACTTTTTTTTCTTTTATTTGTAATATGTTCGATATACCAATATATTAAAATATTTATTAATTTGACATGCAATTTATTCCGCCATGTTAATAACAACCGTCGTTGCTAAGCAACGATTTGCAAAGTTTGTTCTCAGAAAACGTCACCCAAAATGAGCTTGCTTAACGCATCTGCAAACTGAAAATAATTTCATAAATATATTTAATAAATATTGGTATAGTTCAAGCGGGCGTAGCCGCGTTCGGGTCCACTAGTACATATATATAACACAAAAAAATTGACTAAAGCTTTTTATATTTACACTAGCGGCCCACTGGTGGCTTCGCCCGCATCCCACCTACAATATAGGCTGCATTTGCCAATAGACTGAGATCCCAGGGCCCCAGACCTACGTGATTTTAGTAAAATCGAAATTTTAAGGATTAATAGTCTAAAATGTAGTTAAGACTGTATGTGTACTTATTAACTTGAAAGCGGCGCCCCCCATTATAGAAGTAGCGCCAACGGAAGTATAGAATATTTCTTTACTACTATAAAATGATATCTGAAAACTTATGCATTTTCATCTACAGAAAAAAATAAGTATAAAATGAGAAATAAATAAAAGTTTTAATCCACGAAAGTATTGTAATTTTTGGAGTTATTAAGAAGAACGTCAAATATTCTACAAGTATATTGCTTGCATTTCTGAGATTAATGTTGACATTTTATAAAAATTAAAGAAACATTTTTAACATAACAATATTTTCCATGAATTTAATATACTATAATGCAACTTGCTAGTAACAAATAAGATATTAATTAAAAAGATCTTTTTTTAAGCAAGTTTGTTTCTAAACAGGTTTTTTTTAATAAAAAATCTATTTTTTTGTTTATAGTTTTTTATTTCTTAGTGTATTGTATTTTACAAATGAAGCCCTTTCATTTAATACCCATATTAGGTGTATTGTATAAAAAATTGTTATCCGGCATTTTGTTACGTCGGCCATTTTGGATTAACAACAATATTGAAAAATAAAATCTGTTTCACGCTGTCCCACAGCAGAGAAAGCAGAGGGAACCTAGTATTAAGTCACTCCATTATCCACTTTCTGCTGAATTCTGGAGGCATTGCATCAATAAATAATAAAAATAATATCCACTCTACTAAATAGTACTAACAATCACAAACTCGTATGCCCATTCCAAGTCTAATCATCTATGCATATTTTATTAGCAGATCTTTATCTTCAAAGATAAGACGAGATTTTATCTTAAGCCGTTTTTCAAATTCACAAAGCCACTTATACGAAACAGACCTTGGATTTAAAAAGATCAGAAATAAAACAAAAGAGTTTATATTATTTATTGAGATTTGAAAAGGTACGTATACCTTATTTGAAATACTTAAAACTTATAGGAGACATTTAATGAAATTACAGGGACGCTTCATGTTCGTACGAACAAAACGTTATTAACGCTTTGAAAAATAAAATCGTTGCTCGTAAATTTGATGAAAATAATAACTTTTGAGGCCATCATGGCGTAATCGGCGTATTATTGTAAAAACGATGCAATCGTTGTGAGTTCGCCGAGTTCGAGAGGAGTGTATAAATTATTTTCATTTCACTTACACTGGTTATATAAAATGTGGCATTTGGTTCCAGCATTGAACACATAATGTCCTGTCAGGAGGACGGCAGACAACGGAGACTGTTATAGTCTTAACACTCAATTCTCTCTACGTACTCCGCTAAATACGGCTTTCAGCGTGAAACTTTAAAAAATCTTTTCACTTCTACCCATTTCTGTTTCATAATATTGATAACAACCAAAGTATTACTTTTAATAATAATAATAATAATATAATACTTTATTGCACAAATAAGAAGAGAAAAAAAAATACAAATCATTAGAAACACGATTAACAAGTGTGCAATGGCGGCCTTATCACTAAAAGCGATTTCTTACAGGCAACCAAAGAAAAAACGGAAGGATTAAATTTAGAAAAGAAGGCAGAAAGGTGCAAAAAGTACATAAAATATATAAACCAATATTCAGAGAACACAAAATAGTTTAATACATACATATTATACTTATTACATTACATATTATACCTATTACATTTAATACATACATATTACATACTTTTCTTACAGAACTTACAGTACTGTATAAAGATCCGAAAATGGAAATTTATATTTACAGAAAAAAGAACATTATAAACTTATATTTGTATTTAATTTCATACAAAATATACGTTGCACCATACGTTCGCCAACTTAGTCAATTTTTATAATTTGTCCTTCTTGTTGACCTACAACCCTGAAATTGACAAGGAACCCTGGGTGGCCTGGAGTCCGACTGGCACTTAAACGGTTTTTTTTAAAAACAAATACAGCAAAACTTTATTCTTGCTTTAACAAGCGCCTCTGTTCTATGACATTATTCATTACAATTACTTGAGTTAATTTCGTTTTAAATGAACTTAAAATTCTTTATTACACCAATTAGCCAACTTCCTCGTCCAATGAAAACTTCTCCTTTATAAAGCATTAATTTTCTTACATTAGATCAATCAAATGTCACATTTCACAAAATGAAAAAAAAATCCCGCATATGGAAGGATAAACAGAAAACTTAAGGTTTTTGTCCCCACTTCGCGCCTAATTTTCGAGGCATTTTGTGGAGGAAATTAACACTCTGTTAAAATATGTATATGTACTTAAATTACATATATTTCTTACTGAATATATGTAACTTACTGACTCGGTAAAGGAATCAAAAGCGTAAACAATAGGCCAGGCGTTAAAAGTACCTGCACGCAGATGAAGGTGCAACTGAAGACAAAAAACCCTTAGTATACCTTAGCTATAAATATTTAAATGAATTATTTGAAAAAATTAAGGAACAGCTTTAACAAATCGCGTCATATTGAAATAATAAATGGCATTCTCGAAATGAGATTTTTTAATAAAAATTTATATTGCAACTTAAATAGAGCTGGATAGATAAATTGTATTAATTTATTCTTTTCATATTTTTTACTTTTGTCTTTGAAAGCTTTTTCTTCTTGGTTAATGCGATAAACCAAGTTGACAATCGTATGTAATAAGATAATCGTAAAGTAATAAGTCTTCTTGACTTATTACTTTACGATTATCTTATACTATAACAACATAAAAATTAAATTCTATAACAATCTTGTTTTTTCCTAAATATGTATACTCAATTCTATACCCGATTTCTCAACTCCACTTTACTTCATGAGTCTATTAACACAGTTATAGTTGTATTTTACAAGAACACTTACACAGAATTTATCGAACAAAACTATCATATTAAAAATATTTTTATTTTTGCTATTAAAATTATGCGGCGATTGCAATGAAAGTTTGTTAATAAAATTAATAAAGACCGAAGAGAACAAATGCACACGAACATTCCCTTTTAAAAATAGGGATATACAGCCCTATCCCGCTTTTTCCGGTTGTGGCCAAACATACTATTTAAACGGATATATAATATACAATTTTAAATATATTCTTATTTATCTAGTGTATATATATATATATAGAAATTTGAACTATTTGAGCAAAATAAGTATATCATTCAGATCATTTTCGTTAATCTCTCTACCCATCTTATCCAAAAGAGTAAACACGCCAATCAACATGTCATGATAACATTTAGTAATATTATATTTGATGTTTATTTATTAATTGATATATATCTGTAATATCATATTTGTTTTATTTATTAAATCATTTAATTGCAATTTACGTATTAAACACATATATTATGCAAATACAAATTGAGGCCAGTCGTGGTGCAGAGGCTGAAAGTGTGACTGTAAAATCGACTGGTTGCGGGTTCGATCCCCACTCGAGGAGATGATATATTTATTTAAATTTATATTTCCACTTCTTCGCTCTTAATTATATGTACTTTTATATCGTTCTTCTTAATTATATGTATTTTTAATAAGGACATTAAAGGGTATTTTGAACCTAGGACCCACTGTGACTTAAGCACCTTCGACTTAAGCACAAAGCAACACATATTATATTACATATCTAAGATTAATAGTAATAAATATGGATTTTTTCAAAAAAATAAATTATTTAATCGTATGTATTTGATGTTACTATATCCTCTTTGAAAGAACCGTCTACATATTTACTAAACAGTTCTATAATCTCCACGCTTCTAATGATGACAGTTCCAACAGGAAAGTTTTAATCTTTATCTAAAACAATAACTTGTATATTAAATTTGCTCTACTAAGTAAAACAAATCTGTTTTAGAAATTCATGTTTCAATATTATTATTTGATATTTGGACTATTTAATCATTTAAAATCAAGTTATATTATTATTCGTAGCGAAATTACTATTGCTTAATAATATAACCATTTTCTATTTCAATTAATTTCTATTTAACGAGAAAGGCTATCTTGACAAAGTACGCTCTTGTCTAACATTTATCTTTTTGATTCATGATTTTTCTTAAAAGAAAACGACCAGTGCCTTTAGAAAATTGTAAATAAAAGATGAGTTAAAGTTGGAATAGTTACAGTTTGAATGTTAGTATATTAAAGTTAGTAAAGTATATCTTAAAATATATACAAGAGCAAAATATGATACTAGTGGGTTCTAGTCTTCGGGGAATATTATATTCAAAACTATCAATTTCCAGCCCCAGTATGATAGAGCGTTAAAGTTTAGTTGGGACACTTAATGTTTTTGTCGTAATGTTTCTAGAGACAGAGATAATCGAGAATGGACTCACATAAAATATTATTATCACAAATATGGTAAAATTGTAATAATACCGACTTGAAATTATATTTAGACGTCTTTATAAATTCTTAAACGATTATTTAAGATTACACTTCTGAAATAGTTACAGCTCCTTTCACTGTTATAATATATCTAACTAAAATTGATTTTTGAAATTACAAACGTGTTTAGTATCCAAATACAATTATATTCAGGTGTTGTGCATAAATAGTTGATATAATTTTAAGCATAATTATTTATTGTTTTTTTTTGCTTCATCATCATCATCATCAGCCTGTCCTCGTACTGCTAGACATAGGCCTCTCCAATGGCTTTTTTTGTTTCACGCGTTCATAAAAGTCTAAGCATGGCTTTACCTGTATAAGTTATATATTTAAATAAATGTTGTGAATGCAGAAAAATCATTGTTCAATTAGAATAATGATTTTGACATCACATCTCAATAGGCAAGTAAATGAACAATTCCGAGCAATTCCATTTCACTCGTTAAACAAAAACAACAAAGAAAAATATTTTAGCGACGTAGTGATTGCGCTTAGAGCTGCCTGTAAGTAATTACTTTCGTTTTTTTAAAAATTTTCTTCTATTAGGATACATTTTAATTAAAATAAAATTTCAAAAACCGGTTAAGTGCGAGTCGCCTACCGAGGCTTCCATAACATTTTCACGATTGTAGGTTAACGGGAAGTACAACTTATAAGAGTTAACAAACTTAATTTTATGCATATGCCCATATGCATTCATTTTATATGAAATGAAATACAAATAATATATGTTAAGGGTTCCGTATTTACCTTTTCAGGTACGGGTCCCTAAAAATAACTAATTGGTCTTAACTTAATGCTATTACTGTATAGACTTATCTCTTATTCTCTTTCGTTATAACTTGAATACTAAAAGAATAATCCGTCAAAAAAAAGATGTAAGCATATATTAAAAATATTGCGAAATTATAATAGGTACATATATTCAGTCATTTACATTACAATACACCAGATATTTTACATACAAAGATATAAGTGAAAAAACAAAATAATGTTCACTTATTTGACAAGGGTACAGGGACTAAAGAATTCTGATAGAAATCCGGAATGGAATAACAATTTGTAGAGTCGCAGGACGATTTAAGAATGTATAATGTTGAATTGATAGTTTTTTTTTAATTATTCACTCTATCTATGAAGTATCTAGTAGTATCTGGGAAATACAAATAAATCGAAATATGAATATAATATTATTTAAGTACTAACTTTGTATATGTGGAAGAAATATCTCTATTCAAAAAGTAAGTCTTTATTTTAGCATTCCATAATTTATTAATTATCATTTTCAATGTATAAAAAATATTGTTAATAAACAACACTAGTCTGTGAGTTGTTTTAGAATGCTACTCACTGATACAATAACAGAGACGACATTTTTGTCACAGTTATTTTAATAGTGAAATGTTTCGAGAGCTCCACATGCACGCTGCCAGCCCGAGTATGAGGAATTGAAGATACAGGAACAACAGTATTTCGTTCATTTTTGATAGAACATTTAAAATATGAGAAGAAATAGAATTTAAGTATATTAATCGCTTTTTAGTTTTTACATCTCTCACAATTCAGTAAAAAATATGAAAAAATAAAGGTGATGTAGTTAAGGTTCTTCTGTTACCTATACAATATTTGCGAATAAACGTTGTTATTATTTTATGATAAAACCATTAATATATTTTTGTATACCTATTTAATTAATTCTTTAATACTAACAAATAAATGTAAATTGTGACATTTAATTACGTATCATTATAATCTACGAATGTCTTCTAAACTTCTAAACTACTCAACTTGATCTAGTATTTTATGAAACTTAAGAAAAACTTACCTTTACAGAATATTGCAAACATCCAAAAATACGCGGTAATAGGGTATCCCATTTTTAACACAAATCACAGGTAAAATTAAATATTTAAAGTCTAAATACTTGATGAAAATTTATTTATTATTTATTATTTGTTTAATTAATGAAAATATATTTCGTATTTTTAATACATACAAATAAATATCAGAAAATAAAATACTCCTAAAGTTATCCTCTTCTAAATAAATACTGGCAAGTCAAGTTGAATTTTTCTATTGTTTAGCAGAAAAAATAATATTAGTAATAAATTGTTTATAGCGGTTGTAAAATGTGCTTAACGGTGCGTACAGAGTTACGTGCGGACGAGCCGCGCGGCTGTCAGCGCAGCGGCCCTAGAACTGCTGCACGGTAACAGTGTAGCAGAGTGATGCCGATACAAAAACACTTTTATGGAATAAAACTTAACTTACACTTTATTTTTTTGGAATTTATGTTTAAATATACTATTCAGCTATATATTAATTTATTACTTGATATATTGAAGTATAAAGAAAACAAACGCGAGTCGGTCTCGCCCAACGAGCGTTCCATACAAAAATTGGAGGTCTCGAGCTTTTTCTTAAATTCAGGCTTAGCTTAGCTCTTTCATCTGATACCTTGAACTAGCGGTTTTGATAATAAATCGTGTCGTCCTTTTAAGTTGTATAAGATGAATATTAATTACAATATAGAAATTTCCAACCCATCTCATAGTTCTATAATTTCGCGATTCGCGATAAACATAAAGACTTTTGTAATCCATAATTCTATGTTTTATTTACAGTTCATTTCCCACATGAAAACATAACTTACCCCGAATGGGAATCGAATCCATAATTACTGTTTATTCAACAATAATATATAGTCAAGCAAATAATATATTATTAAAGCATAATAATATATTATTAAATATCATAATTATATGTTAAAAACGTAACAAAGTAGCGACGCCTCATTGTGATGGAATCGCACTTTGAAGCGCACAGTTTGTATGGCTTTGTCGCTGTGTCAACGGAAGATAAAATAGAGCAGCTACTTTTATTCACATGGAAATGAAAACAAGCTTATTAATATGGGCGGAAAACCTTCATGCTATGATGAATCCTGTCACAAGACTTTTTAGAAAGCAGAAGTTTCTATGGTGTTTGGTGTCGTTGGTGGTCCCAGTGGGAATACTTGACGCTGTGCCAACGAACCTTGCAGTACAGTGTCTTGAATAGCTGAGTATTTTTTTTTTGCTTCACGCTCTATTTCGCACCTAACACGGCAGGCAGTGTGAACCTGGGAACCTAGTGTTAAGTTACGCCGTTACTCAACTTCCGCCGAATTCTGGAGGTATTCCTTGTTGAGCGAAACTCAGCGCCGTGCCTTGCCTCGTTACCAGAGCCAGGAAATGAAGATATTAACTATTTCATTTCCTCGAGTGGGGATCGAACCCACCGTCTGTCGCGTTTACAGTTACACGTATGCCCCCTACCCCTGCGTCATGACTGGCCTCACTAGCTGAGTAATGATGACATGAAATACTGATTATGCGGGTAGATTCAGGGTAGACGTGATAGAATAAATCAATTCTTCGAATTTACATATATCTACTATTAACTTAAATAAAAATAAAGGTGTATATGAAATATTTTTAATATTTCGAGACGTATGTCTACTTGCTTACGCGCGCCTCGTTTAAAAAAGGGTAAACGTAAGTCAAGCGTGTTTTTTTAATTGTATTGGAAATATTTTAAATTAAGAACATGTTGACGTAAAATTAATGAATAATTCATAGTATAACGTAAAAGAGAAATAATCACCCTTAAATTAAAAGATATGTAAAAATTGTTGATACCGCCGAATATTATAAAAAATGCACATTTCTGTCTGGTTCAGTAAAGTATTGTGCAATATAACTATGAACGAACAGAAAACATATAACGTAGTTACTATTTAATATTCTGTGAAAATGAAAAGCAAGTCGGCCTTATAAATTGAATTTCTTTACACAATTACACTGTTGCCCATTTTCCGTTTCCCATTGGAAACGGAAATTATTTAGGATCTATTCCGCAACCATTCAATTACTTTAAAAATATGTTGTGATAATTTCTGCCGTAGTAAGTTAATAATGTAGTAATAAGGGTTAATAAATTATAATTTATAATGATAATGATTTTATAAAGTTTTCTTTTTCTATTTTTGAAGGTTTCCGTAGCAGCAAACTTATATCATTCTTGATATGCTATTTTTTACCCACTTTACAAAATGTCGAGGTTCTCAATTTGACCGAGAGATCGAAATTATTTTTCTACTATATATGGTTTGAAATTATCATTAAATTCTATTATCCCATTTTTATACAATTTTGGCGGTGGTGATGGTGGTTCCCTCCCTCAAAGCCACATCATGTTTTCTCGATTTTTTTTCATCCCTCAGTTATATGTACGGAGTACTTGATAATTTTCATAATTTTATTTTTCAAAATCATGCTACATCATTTTGCAGCGGTTTATAGAATACACCACCTACCTTCCAAATTTCAACCATACAGTAACCACAGTCTCCCGAGTAAAATGACTGTGACATACGGACTGGCAGACAGCCAGACAGACGGACATGACGAAACTATAACGTTTTGTTTTTTGCTATATATATTTCATACTAGGTATTCTATTCGTGCATAATAAATATTTTACTTGTTAAGCTTCGATTAATTATACACTAATTGGGCATAATTGATCGAGGTTTTTAAGTAACAAGTTTTAAAATTGTATACACGTATTCCTTTTCAAAGCAACTATAAAAAAAATTGCAAATAATTGCAAAACTAATACTTTATTATTACAAAGTACATTACTACAAAAGACAAACAATTTACCAATAAAAGGAATAAATTAGCAAATATAAATCAATAAAATGATGAGTATCTAACAAGATTTACGCTTAATGAAATGGGTCTCGATATTATTTTGAAAAACGTTAATGGATTGTTGATTGAGTTATACGCAAGCTTCTAATACGATGCCGGCGGTGGTTTTAATATCGGGTTTTGTATATTAGTAATTCAATTTATAATATTAAAACAGACAATTAATAAAGTATTATGTTATTTTTGTTAAGAAATTTATATAATTATTTTTTTAAAAAACAATACGCATTTTTATTTATAATGATTACAATTTTACTTTAGATATATTTATGATATAACAATAATTACAATATTTTGTGTTCAACAATTACCAGCCTTTGCGTATGTCATTACCATACCTAGCTGGTGGACACTGTAATTAGCAATTACCGACTTAGAAAGAAGAAGCGAACAATTTCTCATTTGGTTGTCATATTTCTTCTACAAAAGTCAGCAAAATATTATCTTACTTAAAAGATGTGTTTAATAATGTAATTATTAAGACTTAAACAAGTTACTACCAGAATAATTACAAGTTCAAAAATTAAAAAACTAATTATCTTAAAAGCTCTCAACAATTATCAATTTAGTGTGAAGTGGCTGAGATGAAATTGGTGTATTAAGAGCGCCCGCAAGCAGCAAGCAGTCTAATGCGGTATGAGTAGAAGCCAATTAGTGTTGTCGTGTGTTCGACGGCGCAAACTAACAGCCCACTTACCGATTAGCTCCAGAATCTAGATGCAAACAAGTAGGTGCGTGTAACCGACCGTGGTCCGTCGTGATTGCTGGAACATTACTCCTTCCTGAAAGATATGTTCAACAGAAACTGAAAAAATATATTTAAATTGGAAATAAAAAATATTTTGAGGGTAAGCGTCAATTTAAGGTTATGATGTAAGGGATTATTTGTTTACCATGGATCTTCTCCATGCTTCTCGAATATAGATTCTCGTAAAAAAATATGGTATATATGATGAAACATCAACGTCTTCGAGCATTTTGTAGTATTGTTATAGATACGTGTCCATCGCCAGGCCAATCCTCAACTAATAAAGATTTCTTAATTACGAGCTTTCATAAACTCTATTGATAAATGATTTATTTATTTTTATATTTCTTCGTAATCTTGCTGTATCTTCCACTTGCATTATCTTACTCTTCCAACAATTATTTAGCTATTCCTACTGATTACTATTAACATAATACAAAATTAGCTACTCGTTTTGCTTTTCTAAGCATAAGTATCTCATACATTTTATAATTTATAATTTTCCTACATATATTTACTATATACTATATATGTACGTATTTCGACACTCTCCTCCCATATAAACAATTAGATAAAATAATAATTGTTACAACTGTATAAAATACTTTTTAGAAAATTCTGTATATTGAAAAATGTAGTTTCTAGTGATAGGTAGACGCATTCAGGTGTAAAACCAATCAATTAAGCGCAGTGCTTCGAAGCCGCCATCCTTTCAGTAGTTTTACTTTTGTTTTATTTAAATTTATCGAACGGTTATACGTTTTCAAGTTCTATTAAGTTTCTTAACGTAACTAATAACCGTTGAGTGCAATAAGAAAGTGTTTATTCTATAATAAGCAAATATATACATGTCTATTCAAACTACAATTATTTAAACAATTCTTCTTTTGTAGCTTCACGCTGTACCCCGCTCATAGCAAGGTAGGCAGAGAGAACTTAGGAACATAGTGTTAAGACACTCCGTTCCATTTTTAAATATAAACTACGTTTTTGTAATATTTTTAAAGTGTTATTCCACACTTAGGATTTTATGTTTTCTTAATAAGTATAAAAACATAGTTTTTATATTCTTTAATTAAGAAAACATGTAAGCATGTGGGAATATTATAATTATTTTCATATTGAGGTTGTAAAGGTCCTCCGAAGTTGCACTACAATAGCTTTGAATATATTTGAATAAGTATCTTTCTCATATTTTTATATGTTTGGAAAGACATTTTTAACAAAAACAAACCAAAACAATTCACACCAGATTTGAAAAATGTATGTAGGTCACTCTTTGAATAGTATTCAAGATGAAGTTTGATTCCACTCTTCAATTATATCAGAATCTTCGCATTGGTATATTTATAAGTCGAGCCAGATACATAATACTACTTCCAGTAGAAAACTTCATGCGATGCCGATATCAGAACTAAGCTCCGAGAAGAGAAAATATAATAGATAGATTTGAATATCGGCAGCTCTGAAAGGCAAAATATTTTATACTAACTTTACACGTAAATGGATATTGATAAATTTATTTTTTCTAGGCTGACCTAGTCTAAATAGTTGACTGGTTACTACCAGTCAACTCTGGTCTTTAATGAGACCATCAACAGTAGACATTATCAAGACAAAATGTTATCAAATCTTTGTTATAAATGAAATATTTTTTATTCGTAAAATATGTTTTTAATTCTCCTGTAATACATTCACGGTACCCAAATATATTTTTAGATATTCTCTCTGCTACTACAAATGTCAAATATACCAACCATAAATTCTAAAATGGTTGTATACAAATGATTATAGTCATAAATAAGTAATGTTTCACAATCTCTATATTCTCTTTTTTCTTAAGTAAGTTATTGTGCTAAATCATTACATATATATTAAGTAATAATTTTATTTTACTAACTGAAGTGTGCAGCATTATTAATAATAATCTTAGGTATGCACTTACCTGCATGTGTTGCAACATTGTGAAACAAACATCTAAATTGAAATTTACGGGAATGTCGTCAAAGAAATTGAACTTGCACTTTTACATGCCTTCACATCCTGCTATGACAAATAAAGTTATAATTCTTAAAATGCTTGTTATAAAGAGGTCCAAAAATCTTTAAAGTACAAAATAAGGTTCTCTAAATTGAATAATAAGCTAAGAAATAATTATTATTGAGGAAGAATTGTGGAGATTAATAAATGTACAGAATACCGTTGTTTGCCCATACCACATTCACGTTAGTGTGTATATGGAGGTAGATATTTGATTTACACATGCCTACCGTATTGTACTGGCCTATATTTAGATGAATTTGATGGGAAAACAATTTCTTGTATATAAATTAATTATCTATTAATAATTAACATAATTACGATTATTTATAAAAGACAGTAAATCTGTTAGAAAGGACAAGAAGTTGGGTTTTTATTCAGATTCACGCTGTTTCCCGCATATAGCAGAGTAGGCAAATGGAACCTAGATGCTCAGTGTTAAAATATTATATATTTTATATTTTATTTCCCCGAATGGTAATAACCACAACCCACAACCCAGGTGCACGCTTGCCATTGCGCCCCACTGCCCTCGCGGTAAAAAGATAAAAATAAAGTAAAGAAGTACAAGTAAAGGTAAAAATTAAAAGATGTAATTTTTAATGCACTGTTATTGCATTAAAACTCTTCTACAATATTCAATTTTTTTTGCTGTGAACATTTTAATATCGCTGGCCGTTTCTTAAATGTGTTCGCGTGACGTGCTAAGCATGTCAAATATTAATAAAAATTTTCGAGTGCAAAAATGGCTATATAATCAATAAATATACATGTAACTTATTTATATAAAATTCTCTAAAATCGTTTACAATTTAAATCAACAGAATGAATGACTTCGCAAGTTTAGAAAAGACGATTGTACGTGAATTGTCCTGCCGCTTATGTTTGTGTACCGACGTTTCAAAACTTAAACCGCTTAACGCTGAAATAAAACGAAAAATAAAGAAATTATTTGACATTACTGTAAGTGTTGCGGTTATGTATTTCTTTTTGTGAAATGTTTAAAATTGCAGGTTCGTAGTTATAGCGCTAATATTTCAAATATAACTGGTTCCAGATACACACCGATGACAGCCTACCAAAAGCAATATGCCACGAATGCCTCCAGCAAGTCGGGTCTCATCATCTTTATTCTGTAAAAGTGGAAAAAACACAAAAGTTCTTGGATTTCTACAACGTGAAAAGTAATCTAGAAAAACAAAATCGTGCTCAGTTAAATGAAAATAAACTACACCCTATTATTAGTGCTTTATCGAAATCTACGGACCAAAAGAAAATATCTGATAGTACGGAACAGAATATAGCACCTAAATTGACATCACCCCCCGCGTCATCTGAACTTCAACAAGGAGACGTAAAACTACTAAAAACGCAACAAAAGAAAAAATCGCCGTCTCACATGAAATTTTTAGAAGCTATGCCTTTAGAGGAATTCGCTGTTTCCGAAAGCTTAGACAAATCACTTTTAAATAATAATCCCGGTACCAAAACATCAAAAGATGTAAAGAAACCTCAAAATTATCCTAGTGACAACGTTACGAATGAAGTATTGGATCCTATTGTACTAATAGACGGACGTCCCGCTAAGCATGGCGCAGAACTGGACAAACAAATCAGTCTGTTTTACAAAATGCAGTGTTGCATTTGTCAGGGGCAAGGATTTAATTTTAAATCCCTCATGAAACATTACAAAGAGAGGCACGGCGTGCCGGGATACGTCACCTGTTGTGACAAAAAGTTTCACTATTTTTATCCGAAAAAAATTATAGAGCACATGGCTTACCATCTGCAACCCAACATATTTATGTAAGACAAGTTATTATGCATATATAGCTATTTGTATTTTAATAATTTGTACGTAATTAAATTGGAAATTTGAATTTCAATCTTACTTATTTTAATATGCCAACAGATACGAACTATTATAACGTATTTTTATGTACAAAATTAAAAAGCTTATACAGCTTTTAATTTTTTTCGTTTCTTTATCGCAAAATAAGTATTATTGGGAAATACAGCTAATATGATCATATTTTAGAATTTTTAGATTTTACATACTGTGAAGCCGGTCCGAATTTTCATTGGAAATTCAAGTTAACTTAGTCTTGTTGGACAAAGTGCAATGTAGGGTTCCGCCACTCTACAAGCAAAATCTTTAATGTAAAGAAAAAGTGAACAATTTGAGTTTTACGTCATAAAACTTCTTGTTAACCATTCCACATCAAAGGGGAAAATATGTAAAAATAAAGTTTATTCTTATTAAATGTATATTTAAAGGCGGCATTTAATTTAAATTCATGTCAACATCTCTAAAATTGGGCTATAAAAGAAACTTTGTAGTTAACAGAACATTTTGCTGCTTTATTTAGCTATCATAAACTTAAACGGGTTGAAAGATTTATCATGGTAGTACAATAATAGTAGTAGTGCACATTAATTTTCAATATATTAATTTTAAAAATATGTAGCATGGCATTTTAAAAAGGTGACTCAATAAATAAGAACTAGGGGCATATATATTATCGTTTTAATAAACGTTTACTTGGACTTGTATAAAAGAAAACTCTATTTACCTACCACATTATTTAGAAGTTTAAATTACCTCGGTGCTTAATATTGAAAAAAAAAGACCTTAATCAAGTTCAAATATAAAAAAGGGCTTATTTTCAGGTGTACCAGTTGTCACCAGAACTTCCAAACTTCACAACAGCTAATTGAACACCAAACTAACGGTGGCAGATCACAAGGCAAGATTACATGTCCGAGATGCTCCGAGCGGTACCCCACGTATCAAGAACTCGGGTGGCACATTATAACGCATCGTTCTGAAAAATTTCAATGTGATTATTGTGGAAAAATGTAAGACATTCATTCAATGGTCATTTAAATTTTTACAACTTTTTCAACTATAATTGTGGTTCTTGTTTAATGGTATGATCTTATTCATTAGATTAGATACCTAAGTACTTACTTTTTATTGAGCTTCACCGAAAATGAAGAATAAAATAAAAAAATTGTCTTTGTCTTTTTAATTTATGCTTTATTTTCTGCCAACAAATTCTAGATTAAAACATCATCATCGGAAGAAAACTGTTAATCGCATGGAAGACCTTATACTTTGTTCTCAATGTGCACGCATTTTAAGAAGCATAGAGAAACAAGAGAAGGAAATTGTGCGTAAAAAAAATAATAAATTTATATTTTTTAATGTGTACCTAAGTAACAATTTACTTACACGGCCTTCACCTTTTAGAATGTTACCTCACATAGTGGAATAGGAGGAACCTGGCAGCCTAGTGTTAAGACACTTCGTCCCCACATGTTAAAAAAAGTTACCAAATAAATTAGTGTTATAGAAATTAGCTAGTTTTTCTCGTATATCTTCGATATACAGACAGCGATCAGTCACATTTTTTTATATGTATCTATGTACATTTATTTTTATTATATGTATTTCAAATTGTTTACAGAAGGAGAAAGTAAAAGCTAAAAACAATGACGCATTAACTCTACAAAAGTATCAAAAATTTCGTCAAGCAATGGGACTGTCAGGAGACGAAGACGCTTCAACAGACTAAAACGGAAACACGTTAAATGGAAAAAAAATTGTAATCGGTCTTTTCTTATAAAAATGATGTCCATAAAAAATAAACACTACTTATTTTAAGAAGAATTTATTTAAAATATTATTATTCATATATTATTATTCATCAGCTTCACACTGTATCCCGCACACAGCAGGGTAGACAGAGGGAATCTATCTTCTTGTGAATTTAAATAAAAAATACATGTGATATAAATGAATACAAAAAAATTTTTTTAAACTTATTTTTAAGAACACCAAAGTCTATGGGCATAGCAATATTACACAGTACATTGTTATTTTATTTTAAACACAAAGTGTGCCATTAATAAATTACGTCACACAATAAGTGGAGGTCGACGAAGTGAGATAATATTGTTGTATAACAAGGGGTAGGGATAATAATTTCATTACATTTCAAAATATAATATACAAAGAATATCAAAACTGCTATTGTTGCATAATTTTTAGGTGAAAATTAAAAAAAAATTATGTGACGTTATACTAGGTCACCTAGACCTAGTGTGACGTCGTGAGAAGCTATGGGAAGATCTAAAAATCATAAAATTCGAGTGACGTAATTTACGGCTGGCTGCTTATATGTAAAATACATTTAACACCTATTATTCTAATCTACGCTTTTTAACTAAAGACCCCAAGAGATCAGAAATGGCTGGCAAGTTGTTAGTCTGGTCATTGGCTCCCGTGTTTAAATTAGATAGTGGAATGTTTAACTGATTTGTTTGAGAACTGCTCTTTTGCTGCCCCTTCATATTTCTATGTTGTGGAAAACTGGGCATCAGCTTTGGATCACACGCTAAAAAAAAATAACAAAATATAAATTTGGCTAAACAAATTAACTAAAATTACCTTATTACAAATTTAGCTTAAAATATATTATACATAGTTATATTTTATCTCCTATATTGTAAGTTTTTATTTCATTAATTATGAATGTTAAATTATTATTTTTATAACTCCTTTGGGATATAATTTAAAATATACAAAACAGGGTAGGCAGAGGGAACCTAGTGTTAATACATTCTGTTCTGTGTATAAGCAAAAAAAGGAATCAACCATACATTTTTAAAATCATACAAGTGTTAAATTCACAACAAAGATTAACTTACGTAATGGGTTTTCCTTGAAATATGAGCTTTGCAAGCACTCTTCCGCCGTAGCTCTCTTATTAGGATCGTACATGAACAAGAAGTTCAGAAGACGGAGTCCAGCTGCAGAGAGCCATGGGAATTTTTGTTTTAAATTATTATAGGGCTGTTGCTTCAATGTGAAGTTTTGTAAAGCTGGCAATGAACTAAATTCAGGCCAAATTGCATCTGATGGAGTGCCTGTAAATAATTTAAAAGTTAATCAAGTTTCGTAAAATAAGATATACTAAGTACTAAGTATATTTTTTTTAAAATGAATAGTTTTCACTTAATAACATAAGGTCCTTAAGTTTTATATATTATGTTTTAATATTTTATATTTAATATTTAATGTTTTATATTTAGTTAGCATATTTATAACATATTCTTTGTTCATTTATTGATTTATTGCATAATGGAATATAATGTAAGCAGATAAATTGCATGTTGTTTTACAAAGGTACCATATCCAAATAAAACTCCTACACAAACTTACCAAGTAAATCAACAATAAGTTCCAATTGTTCTATTTCAGTCCAGCCCGGGAGCAAAGGTTTATTAGCCAATAGTTCTCCAAGAATGCACCCTGCAGCCCACATATCTAGAGCTGGAGTCTGTTTCGGAGACTGCAGGAGTAATTCAGGTGCTCTATACCACAATGTTACTACTCTAGGTGTGGCACTGCGAGCTGGGGCACCAAGCCATCGCGCTAATCCAAAATCAGCTAAAATAACATTGATATCATGCTGAATACAAATTGTAAGTATAAATAAAAATAAAATTAATTAAAACCTTTTTTGGCGAATTTCAGATTATATTTATATCATTCAGATTATATTTAGAACAATATTTATTTAGAAAATATAAAAAAAATTGCACTTGGTGGGATTTGGGATTCATGCTTTTTTCTTGAAAACTATTGATTTTTTTATTTACAATTCTTTCCATTACAATGTGCTTCCAATCCCAGCTTAATTTCACATAATACAAATTTATATTTTTATTTTAATTGTTATTTAGTATTGTTGAAATTGTAAAAAAAATATGTATTAAAGAAAATACCTATTTTAACACAGCCTTTGTCTGTTAGCAGCAAGTTGGACACTTTCAGATCCCTATGAACTATGAAATTTGAATGTAGATATTTTAACCCCTTTAAAACTTGTAGCATCAGGCATTTTACTTGGGATTCAGTAAAAGGTGAAGACATATTATCCAATAAAGATGCCAAATCTTGCTCACAGTATTCCATTGAGAGAAAAATGCTGCAATTACAAACACATATGATATACCTTGTATATTAACTAAACATTGGCATCACTGTGACTCTAAGACATTGTTCTTAGATTCACCATGGATTTGATTCTGATACAGGCAAATGCAATATTTAATATTTGAATTTAAACACTCTGCTAACAAAGCAAAGCATGGGGTTGATTTCCGCTACTCAACAAACTCAAGAGTGNACAAGAAATTCAGAAGACGGAGTCCAGCGGCGGAGAGCCATGGGAATTTTTGTTTTAAATTATTATAGGGTTGTTGCTTCAATGTGAAGTTTTGTAAAGCTGGCAATGAACTAAATTCAGGCCAAATTGCATCTGAGGGAGTGCCTGTAAATAATTTAAAAGTTAATTAAGTTTCATAACATAAGATGTACTAAGGATATTTTTTTCAAAATGAATAGTTTTCACTTTATAACATAAGGTCCTTAAGTTTTATATATTTAGTTAGCATATAATTCTAACATTATTTTTGTTTATTTATTCATTTATTGCATAATTGAATATAATGTAAGCAGATAAATTGCATGTTGTTTTACAAAGGTACCATATCCAAATGAAACTCCTACACAAACTTACCAAGTAAATCAACAATAAGTTCCAATTGTTCTATTTCAGTCCAGCCCGGGAGCAAAGGTTTATTAGCCAATAGTTCTCCAAGAATACACCCTGCAGCCCACATATCTAGAGCTGGAGTCTGTTTCGGAGACTGCAGAAGTAATTCAGGTGCTCTATACCACAATGTTACTACTCTAGGTGTGGCACTGCGAGCTGGGGCACCAAGCCATCGCGCTAATCCAAAATCAGCTAAAATGACATTGATATCATGCAGAATACAAATTATAAGTATAAATAAAAAGAAAATTAATTAAAATATTTTTTAGTTTCTTATTCAGATTATATTTATTTCGAAAATATATAAAAATTTGCACTTAGCGGGATTTGAGATTCAGGCCTCTTTCTTGAAAACCATTCATGTTTTTATTTCCAATTCTTTCCATTACAATGTGCTTCCAATGAAAAAGCTTAATCCAAAATCCAAAGCTTAATTTTAAATAACACAAATTTTTATTTTCATTTTGATTGTTATCTAGTATTGTTGAAATTGTACAAAAATTATGTATTAAAGAAAATACCTATTTTAACACAGCCTTTGTCTGTTAGCAGCAAGTTGGACACTTTCAGATCCCTATGAACTATGAAATTTGAATGTAGATATTTTAACCCCTTTAAAACTTGTAGCATCAGGCATTTTACTTGGGATTCAGTAAAAGGTGAAGACATATTATCCAATAAAGATGCCAAATCTTGCTCACAGTATTCCATTGAGAGAAAAATGCTGCAATTACAAACACATATGATATACCTTGTATATTAACTAAACATTGGCATCACTGTGACTCTAAGACATTGTTCTTAGATTCACCATGGATTTGATTCTGATACAGGCAAATGCAATATTTAATATTTGAATTTAAACACTCTGCTAACAAAGCAAAGCATGGGGTTGATTTCCGCTACTCAACAAACTCAAGAGTGTTTAATAGGAACACAGTCTTAACACTAGATTCCTACTGCCTGCCTACCCTGGTATATAAGGAAAAAAAATTAGACTATAAAATCACTGACAATCTTAATATTCTGCATCCAGATGGAATATTTTCCTTTTTTTGTAGAAGTATAAAGTGAATATTATTAGTAGAATTTACAATTTTATGCAAAAGTAGTAACTATAAAAATCATAATATTAAAGTAAACAGATGCAGTTGAATCTCACTAATCCATCACAATTAAAGATAATATAAAATTTAGTTTGGTACAAAGAGTGTCTTGGATTAACTGACTTGAATGCCACCAATAATGAACAATTTAAAGAGACCCTTTAAATCTTTACTAAGGTTACAAGTTCCAGGCACTGCTCCAAGTTCCTTTTCCTTTCTTGGTATCTTTACCAAGTTTATTAATCATACAGCAAAATATTATTACCTTTCCAATGACCTTCCTACAAGCACTTCTTTGAGTTGTACAATATTTTCATGGCGACAAGACATTAATACTTGTATTTCCCTTAAACCACTAAGAGGCAACCCATCCTTCTCTACATCCATCCTAACTTTCTTCAGCGCTACTATGTTGCCATTTAATTTATCTTTTGCCCTATCTGAAACAATAATTTCTAGTTATATCTTGTAGAATACATAGTAGCTTATACATAGAATACATAGTAGCTTTAAATATACTTACATACAATACCGTAAGTGCCTTCTCCAATACGATTAAGCTTTTCAAATTCGCCAACAAACCTACACCTCCCCAACTAAAAATAAAAAAAAATATATAAGAAAATGTTAAATTCATCGCATATATACAGCAAGTTTCTTGTAGGTTATGTTTACTAACTATGTCTTTCTCGGGTATCTCCATTGTTTTGCCAGTTCTAAATGAAATTAAAACACCTTTACGAGCAGCAGGCCCTGTAGGATCAGCAACATCTTGAGATGGTAAAGGTTTTTCAGAATCTGAAAAAAACATTTGTTAATTTTTATAATCCAAATTATAAATTATGAATGAGTAACTCATACAATTATTACTTTTTATAAATAAACTTACTTTGAGACATGTTTTATTATGTTCTTCTTATATTTAGCAATATTTTTTGGTAATTACAATAAACAGTCAACACAAGCCACAAATAAACAAAATAATCTTGAGGATTGGCGAACCGGCAAATGACGATTTTTAACAGATAAATTATTAAATTGACAGTTTAGCACTGTTAGGATTCTTAGGATAACTTTTGAGTATATGTATTCTGTGATTCATAGAATGGCAAGACAGATTATGATTTGACGTTTATTATTTTCTATATTACAAAAAAAAATACAAATATTCGCAATGGAAATTCCGCACAAAATGTTTCGGTCTGTGGGGAGATTTTGGAGAACAAACATGTAAGATTTTAAATAAGTAACTTTTTTATCTTTAACCATTTCAATTAAAATATTTAAATGATTATTTAACAATTTATTTTAGATAAATTTGATTGAATGATTTCCAATACAGTACATTTTTTAATTAATTTTTAATCCAACGAGGAGATGAGAATTCCTAAAATATATAACCCTCGGGTACAGAATCAGTTGGTGTAAGTAATTTTGTATTTTAATACACAGTAAAATAAAAATGTACTGTCTTATTGCGTAAGTGGTGAATATTATTCATACGAAAATTATTGTAGAAAACGTTTTGGGATTTATGATAAGGTACTACCAGTTGAAACTACTCCAAGTCGTCTAGTCCCTGATCATATTGAAAGACCTGATTATTTGTCGGGAAGGCCATTATATGTAAGAAAACAACCAGAAATCAAGGATAATGAACAAATTAAGGGGATGAAATGTAGCTGCAACTTGGCTGCTAATATATTAAACAAAGTTGGCCCATTTGTACAGGTAAAAAATATAGTGGTTTCAATTTTATAAACAAAAAAATCATTGAAATTAATATATAATAAAATCTTGGGCAATTTTAGCCAGGTGTGACAACGGATGAAATAGATGAGCTAGTGCATAACTTAACCATAGAAGCGAAAGCATATCCATCACCCTTACATTATAAGGGATTTCCAAAAAGTGTATGTACATCTGTAAACAATGTTGCTGTTCATGGAATACCAGATATTAGACCTTTGCAGAATGGAGACATAGTTAATGTTGATATAACAGTAAGAATATTTTTTATGTAAATGCAGGGTGTACTTACCCTGCCATGCAGGATTTTTTTTTTATGGAAATACATAAGGCAAACAAGCATATGGGTCTTCTGATGGTAAGTGATCACTGCCACCCACTACCCCATGTAACACCAGAGTAGCTTCATGTGTGTTGCCAGGTTACTTTCTGGTGGAAATAGACACACTTTTTGAAGGTACCCAGGTCGTATCGACTTGGAAACACTGTGTGTATGCCATTCCACAGTTGCGTAACATGTAGAAGGGAGTTCCTACGAAACCGCACAGTAGTAGAGTGCCACATATCCAAATGGTGTGGATGATATTTGACATACTATGCAGTTGGAAAATTTGGTGGCAGGTAACAGGTCAAACAGTTCCCCATGATAAGTGCGGTAAAGAGCATGCAGCAAGGAGATGTCTCTGTATAGCAAAGTACAAAAGGGAGAATGTGATTATTTAGTGTCGATATACTCTCTCTCAGCTTTTCACCTGAACTTAAGATATTGCATGTTGAGTAGAACTGAATACTGCTTTGTTATCTATAAGTGAAAATAATTTCTTCCCTCAGGTGGAGATGATACTCACAATCACTGCCTCTTATTGTATGTGATTAAAATTACATTTCAGGTGTTTTACAATGGATACCATGGAGATTGTTCAAAGACATTTTTGGTGGGAGATGTAGATGACAAAGGTTTACAACTTGTAAATGTTACTGAAGAATGTCTTAATCAGGTTAATGTTGTCATGCTATTATTATTTTCTTTTATTTGTATCATTGAAAGTATATGAATGCTATCTTATATTTATTCATTTTAACAGGCTATAGAAATTTGTGGTCCTGGAGTACCATTTTGTGATATAGGCTTAAGAATAAATAGGATAGCAAAAAGACATAAACTTACTGTTTTGCCTGCCTTTATTGGTCATGGGATTGGGAAATATTTTCATGGCCCACCTGATATTTTTCACACATGTAAGTGAATATAAATTAAAACTAGTTTAATTCAAATATAATAATAATCCGTTGTGGCGCAACGGCACAAGGGTGTGACTGTGACGCGACAGGTGTGGGTTCAATCCCCTCTTGAGGAAGTGAAATATTTATATATGTTTATATTTCCATTTCTTCGCTCTGGTGTCGAGATAACACGCAATGCCTCCAGAATTCGGCAGAAGGTGGGTAAAGTGTAGTGTCTTAATGCTGGATTTCCTTTACCTTCCCTGTTGTGTGGGATACAGCGATATACTGATTTATTTTATTTTTGTATGGTATGCTATATGTAATATCAAGATAACTGCTTAAAATTATTTTGATACATATAGAAATAACTCATCCATACTCATCTATGCTTGTTGGTTTATAATTAAAAATAGTCCAAAATTATCAAAATCAAACCCGATTTTGATAAAAATTTTTTCATTTCCTTACAACTCAACATGCTGTCTCAAAAATTACAAGAAAGTGAGGGGCTGATTATAACACAAACATTCTTTTGCCTCTTCTGCTATGCAAATAAGTGTTGGTTTAAAAAAAATAACATCAAAGAGAATTAATTTACATGGTTACATATTCTGAGTTTTTTAAATAACAACAATATAGTGTTTTTGTCAGCGCCACTTTAAATGAAACCACAGTTCTAACTACTCTTTAAAAGCCTAATACATTTTTTTTCCAAAAATGAAAAAGTTATTTTTTTATACAAAATAAAAAATAAAATTATCGTTGTAAAATAAATAGCCATTTGTTAAGTAAGACGCACGCACCATAAACCTATCAAAGGGACACCGCTGCTTACGCCTCATTCCGAAATCGAGTCGTAGGTATTGGCGGCAAAGTTAAAAATTTTTTACGTTATTGGTATCTATGCGTAACTGCGTCACATGAAATACAGGTATGGATAAAAATCGTGAAATGAAACAAATATATATGTCTAAGCTGTTGAGGTATCTTTATTAATTTCTTTTGGTATGGGATTAAAATATTTTACCTTTTATTCTGTTCCCGTAAAAGGAGTGCTAACGCTTCCAACCTGTATAATAATAAAACTTCCCGGCTGTATAATTCAATTACTCTTTGGATTTATGATGCTAAAATTTAAAGATATGTTACAATACAAAAATATATTGATATTTCAGTGAACCGCTACCCGGGACTTATGAAAGCTGGTATGACATTCACTATCGAACCTGTCCTATCTCATGGTAATGAAATGACATTAATATTACAAGATGGCTGGACTGCCATTACCGAGGATGGAGCTAGAGCCGCACAAGCGGAACATACTGTATTAATAACTGAAGACGGAGCTGAAATATTAACAAAATGATAAAAAAAACTAATTTCTTTTGAATTACATAGATTTTTAGTAAAATAAATTTGATTTTTGATCAATATAGTGATTTTTAGTACAATAAAATACCTTAGCGTAATCTTGTCATTTATCAAATAAAATTTCATACTGAACTAAAATTTATTATTAGTATAAAATTATTTTGCTAACAATAAATAATTTGTCAATCAACAAAAAACAGAAACAAGGTTATTAAATAAAAGACGAAATTACATGTGACGTTTTTATTCTAGCATGAATTCTTAAAATTAAAAAAGTTACTTGTTACATTAAAAGCACAAGCAATATAGTATAATAATAATAATCCTTATAGGCTGTCAGTCAATAAATAGAAAGTTTAAAGGCTTCGAAGGAAGGTATTGATTTAAACGTGTTTCGTAAATAGTAATAGTTAAGAGTAAGGCGTAACCAGCGGGACGTAAACACAGCCCCCACATGTTCCTGTCGTTTAACAACTGTGTTCAATTATCCTTTCTCAATTATACATAGTTTGGTCCCATTTTATATCTAGCTACGCCTCGAATAGTAAATTATAACTACAATAAATCGAGTAAAATTCTTAATATAGTAAATAGAGAAGATTAGTAATAGATGACTAGACAGATCGCTTATTTATATAGAAGTAGAATTTAAAACAGCTGCGACCGTAGCTACAGTACGGTCAACGAGTCGCGACCGCCTTGAAGTTGCTGCAGATTTAGTTTCGCTTTTTCATAATGCGTAAAAGTTCGGAAAATTTACCTTCTGGGCGGCCTCGACTTGTTGGCCGTACTGTACTATATAATCTACAAAGCATTTAAATATTAAACTTTGATTATTATTAACAAAGAAATACTTAAATATTGACTAGTTTGTGAACACAGACAAAAACCCTGATAAAAATATATAAATAATTAATGCGTAAATCATTAATATTAGTTTGTTTATAACTACAATAAAGAAAGTAAACATTATATTATTAAGTATTTGGTGCTTCGGAATCTTATTTCTTATATTTTTTTTATTTAATAAAAATGTCACAATAGTATTTAAAAAATTAAATTAGGTATAATTATTTTTTAAAGGTACGTGGGTATTTTATTAAGACGATATTATTAGGTAAAAAAAAATAGGTATAATGTATACAGATATCTGCATTTATGTTATAAATGTATAAAAGTTTAAATTCTATTAATTTGAGACATTCACAAAGTAAAAGTAGATATACACAAACTCTTATGCAACGTCAATAGGTTATTTGAATAATTAACGTCTTATTGATAGATTTAACCTCTATTTCCTACTGCGAAATATAGCAAATGTAGAAGTAGTCATTAAATTTGTTTCAGAGCAGGCCTGATAAATTAAAATAGTTTATATGTCAAAGGACACCTTATAAAATAAATAACATTTAACAAAAATCGTATATACCGTAACCATAATAATAAACGCGACGAATATAGCATAATTATTAATACTTACATCACTAGGGTGCTTAGGGAAGGATAAAAGAGTGTATAAAAGTTGATAAAAAACTTTAAATAGATTTAACAACATACAAAAGCTACCTCGCGATCATATAATCTATAATAAAATTACCTAAATATATCACTCAAGGTATAACTGCATTGGTACAAAAAATGCTAAGTACCTTTGCAAATAATTATAAACTTTTATATATCGCCACAGACAAAACTAATGCAACTTTTTTTCATATCAAGCTAGTTTATTCGCTATTGATTATTTCAAGGATTTTTAAATTTTTTAATACATAAATTAAAGATAAATTAACAAAATAATCGATTTTAAAAAACATAGCTTATACAATACATTGTATACACAAAAAAAATTGCGGTCATGTTCGGCCTTTTGCGTTTTAATTCTTTTGCACGCTATTTGATAAAATCAGAAAATGTGCAAGTATGTAGGTACTTATTACGGGGCGTTATAAGAAATATATATTATAAGAATAATATATAAGACAGCCTTTTTAAATATTTTTTTCTTTTAGAGTAGTTTTGAATGTTAATTGTAGTATACATACTAATAAAAACATACAAATTACTTTGAAGCATAATTTAATTAGAAAAATGATACTGTGCATTTTTTCGATTATGACCATAATTTCGTTTATAAATTTAAAAAAATCCATTGGAGGACCAAAATGTGATGCGTGTTATAATTTAATTAGATTTTCCTAATAGGCAACACGTCAACAATTTTAAATTATGTTTGCGTGCTTAAACGTATATTCGTGAGGTCAATTATTATAAATTAGATTTTCTTTACTAGAAATTTACTGTTATTATAATTAATATAATTGTAGTTCCGAGAACTTACCAATAAAGTACCTATTGTATAGTATGCTACATAGTTTTTTGTTGAAAATGAAAATGTTGCATTAATTCAATATCTGTGGTGATATTTACTAATACAATATTGACGGCTTAGTATAAACCTGCTAAATCCGCTTTTGGTTTTTCCTTTTTATACATTTATATAGAATTCGAAATGGGAAGAGAAATACAACAAACTTTTATTTTATATACGAATGAATAAAAATCAATGTTCAAAAATGAAATTTTGAAACCTGATAACACATATATATTAATAAGTTTATAAGGACGTTTTTTTGTCTGTAGATAATTTGGTTAGTCGGCTGCTAGCAGATTTATAGTCTAAGCTGACAATGTATAATTATTTAGACATCAAAATTATTATTCCATATAAAACAAGCATTAAACTTCTTAAAATTAACTTTAAAATCACACTACAGGTTACCTATACTTAAAGCTTCATTCCACAGACAAGACAAATCAACGGCAACCATAAACAACATTATTGTAAATTGAGATCTTGTAACAGTAGTATTAAAAAATTTAAGCAAAAATATTCATATGTTCCATAAACTTCCAGAGCTATTATATTATTTAAACAGATAAACAATTTTAAGATAAGAATTTAACATATTTATAAACTTTCTGTAAAAAAAATAAAGCAAAGTCTGTTTTGGTACTTACACAGTATAAAAGTAAACCATATTGATTTGTTAAACTTAAATATTTTAGTAATAAATTATTATAATTATGTACTTTGAAAGTTTATGAAATGTTTGAGTAACATTGTACTTGGAATTACATATATTTGTACATTTTTATAATCGGCAAAATATTTTTAGTGAAAAAATATTATATAAAACTTTAATATTATTGGAATATTAATAATAAAATTTTTAACTAAGCTTTAATTCCAAAATGTCAAATATTGTAATTTCTTATGTAAGTAATGTAATAATAATATAATTCTATTTTTATTTGACTGTAAAAGTATTAGAAAAATCTTTTAAATAAATACTTTAACTTAGTGTAGAATAAATCCGAAAACAATGTGATAGTATACTTTTTTTTGTGCCAAACCACATTATATGCGAGTGGATGTTAAAACAGTGCTATTAGTATTGTAATTGTTATTTGAATATTAAAAAAATGTATAATACAAGCTAAAATTGATAATATTAAATGAAAGAATTTAAAATTTTTACAAAACATTCAAGTAATACTTCTGTAAATATTTCAAATAAAAAAATGTAAATTCAACATATTATACAAATAAAATTGTACAGGAACTTAAAAAAATAATTACTAAAACATAATCAACATACAAAAACCTTAACAAAACAATGACGCAATAAATATTTGTCTATCTAACTCTCACATTATTAGCCTACTTCTCAATTTTATAGAAACGCTGTACAAAATCAGTTAAATTAAAGACTTGTCCTGGACCCAATTCAGAATCCATATTAATATACTCATCTAGGTTGTGAGTTGATGCTGAAATAAGATAATGACAAAATATTAAACTTCATATGTTTCTTTTTTCACTTTTTCTAAGTTATATTGTAGTATGTTTTATGCATTATTTTATAATACTTACTACTAGATTTATTCACACAATTGCATAATATTTGAGCTAATAATTACTTGTTTTTATACAAAACAGTCAGAGGACAATGTAATATATACATATTTTTAAAATTAAATCTTCAACAATCTTATTATGAGATATAATTAATGAGTATAGTGGTTTTAGTATGTAGACAATACCCAAAAAATATATGTTTCATATAAGTGATATGATCTAATATGTTTTTTTATAAAATGACAATTAAATTCTTCTTCTAAAGTGTATTTATATTTATGACAAATAGCATACTCACATGTTGTACAAATAGCAGTATAAGGGGGTGGTGGTTTGATCCAAGAGCCATCAGGCCTCTTCATATGACGTCTATCAGATGCAAAATGCTGCATAAATTGCTTCGCTGGAACTACACGGAAGAACCTAGAAATGAACAATAATAAAATATTTTTTTATAGTATATATGTATAACTAACAAAATAAACTGTCAGCTTACCTGTGGAAATCAGACTTTAATACTTGATCTGTCCGAAAAGTTTCCGTTACATATTTATGGAAGAATGTTGGAAATGGAAGTTCAGAATCCAAGTCATATACAAGGCAAGTTTTACAATCTACAGAATAAAGAAATATTACATGGTAGTCCTGAAAAAGATAATATTTGTAGAATTACAGTATATAAAAATAGTATTAATAATATATTTATGCAGTGAGTAACAACATTAAACAAAGAGACCGACTTTATTTATTATAAAATTAATAATAATTTTAAAATTGTAAACTCATACAATGTATTTGAAAATGTATTTACATCTTTGTAATATTAGATGTTATTTGAAATTTGAACTTTAGAAAGTATAATCTAGGTTTGTTTGATAGTGTTTAAAAAAAACTTATAAAACTTATAAAACGAAGTTTGTTGAAACGAGATAATCAGATTTTTCAGACATAAAATTATATTATTCATCTGCAGAACACACCCAAATTACTAGACGATCTTCCTCGCGCCCAGCCCTTTGTTTCCATAAAGGTACGGTACGGCAAGGATTTGAAATGAAAACCACGTAGCATTTATCCAACTCTCCTGGTATCCGCGACGATACATCTTGACATAGTTTCCAGACGTTCTCTTCACTGCAGTGCAGTAAAAATACAAAACAAAGCAAAATATCAACCATAATATATTTTCGTAATTATAATATTAAGAAAAAAAAAGTTAAGGAATACTCGCCAATAACAAGACACATATGAACACTCTGCTTGCTTAGGAAATAAAGGTTTTAAGGCTTTATCATTCTTCTTATTATTTTCATTTTTGCTAAGATGCACTTGTGCATTGACCGACATTTTTATTTTTGACAGATATAATCTACCGTAGACCACAGAACACATTTAGTTTGCCGTAGACTATTAGGCACTAGGAGATATTTTTTAAAATCAAAATTAGGTTTGACATCAATTTATTTGTAACTTGCTATTCACGGAGCAACCTTGAACGGAATTGAACCAAGACTTCAAGGTAATAGAAAAATGTATCTAGCCTGACAAGAATTTCATGAATTATCGGAGGTTCGCGCGAATATTTGTACAGAATACATATTTAAGGTGCCTACATAGGGACGCCCCCACTCATCCACTCACACCGCACTTGTAGCCCGCAAGCCCGATCAAAACATTAAAGTACAGTAGAACTAGAACACAATAGAAACTAAGTATCTTTGATACAAGTTCAACTTCTTTTCTTGCTCGAAATCGTGGGTGGTGGTGAACTATTCCCTTCCCCATCTTCGGTTGAATCGCTCGTTGTCGTTTGCCTTGTTTATTTCCCTAAAGAAATACATAATATATATTATGACCATTGGCGTATCCACAAATTTTTATCTCGGATACCAATTCATTCGCAGAATCGAGATTTTATGTACTGCACTCTAAAAAGAAGTACCAATCTATAATTCGTTTTATTTATTGGTCTCAGCAATATCTATAGAATAAAACTTTACGTGAATGGATTTAGCATGAAGCTTTTATAATCTGTTACACTTTTGGTTTTTAATTTTAAGCTAGTTTAAATAGTCTATGGCAATGGCAATATGGCCAGCTGGAAAACGTTTGAAGCTTTATTCTGAAAAGCTAATCTTATCTTTTAGTTGCTTCCAAATTTACTTTCATATTGAGGAGAAGGTGGGCGGTGCGTTGTCCTAGGTCTCGGCCGGACTAGCGTATCGTCCGTACTTTGTATTCAGTATTTAAATTTAATTAAATACATTATCTAGTTGTTTGTTATACATCAGCCACGATGACCCGTAAGTACATAATAAATAAACTACCAAGGTATACTATGTGACTAGTTATACTGTTTCTTATTGATACATATATCAAAAATGTCTGATATGAATATGCTTGCCAAATAATATAACACAATTTAAGGAACGTTCTAGATGCTTATTATTTCAGAGCTTGTCACGATGAATGATGACTCAAAAATGACGCTTCATTTATCACACTATTATATATCTTTTTCTTGTATAAATAAAAAAATGTAATCATAATTGGCTTATTGGAGCCAATTACCAATGTACGATATTTGTTGTGAGTTGTGATGTTATGTAAATATCTAAATGTCAAATGATGATATGAAGACCTTGGTCCTAAATATTTTTAATCCTTTTATTAGAAAACTTGAAGCAGAGAGCAATTCTAAAGGTTATGTTTTTTACCTTTTTTCTTTATTTTGATTGTAGGCGGAAACCAGAGAGACTTAGCTCGAGCTAAAAATCAGAAGAAGCAACAAGAAATGCAAAAAAAGAAGAATGCTAGTGAAAAGACGGGCATGTCACTCTCTGAAAGAAAACATAGGTATGTGCATAGTTTTCTAATTGTATAAACCTCTTATTTATTAAAGGTACTTAAGTATCTAAACATATATTTTGAAAGAATGGTAAGGTGATTTATGGTTTGTATTATTTTAATTTCTTGAAAACAAAAATTTATTTAAAGAGTTATTACTAAGAGGAACAATTGAGTATTTTCTATATATATAAAATCGAAAGGTCACTCACTCATCACGAAATCTCAGAAACTTCATGTGCTAGGAATCTGAAATTTTGCATAGGAGTTACTTATAGGACGTAGGTGCTCGCTAAGACGGGAATTTGCAATATTCGACTTCTAAGGGGTGGTTTTTGGGGTCGAAAGTTTGTATGAAACTTCGGTACTACAAATGCTAGGAGTCTCAAATTTTGTATAGACGTCACTAGGACGTAACCATGGAGACAGAAATTAATAATAACATAGTTCACGCGGGTGATACCGCGAGCGGGCCGCTAGTATTGTGATAAAAATATGAGGGCCCTCCAAAAGGCATATTAAAAGAGGTTGATGAAAGCAGATCTTTTAAGGCAAGGCAAGGCTTAAGAATGAAAAAAATATTGAATTTTATATCTTCATATAAAACTTTATATCTTCTTTATATGTGAAGCTGATTTGATTTTTGATTTCAGAGATGCTGAACTAATGAGGGAAAAACAACGAAAAAAGGAAGAACAAGAGCAAACAATTAATCATAAACAGGCTGTTAATTAATTCAAAACTTATGTTTGACCGCTGACATTTATGAACAATGAGTTAACATTTCAGTTGGTTTGCTGTGCATAAATAAATAGTGTAAAGTAATCCTGAAGAAGAACTTAACGAAAATCTGCCTTAACGAGTAATAAATCTCACAATAAACATAGCGTTTTCTTTGTTGTTAAATGTTCTTGTAAACTATGTAAAGTAAGTTTGGATTCTTTGATCTGAATTGTTAAAGTGGATGATGAATACCAATGTAATTTGAAATATCTTAGCATTTATGAAGTCTTCATTTGACTGAATAGATTTGTATGTATACTATTCAATTACCCATTTTTATAAAAAATAAACTTTAAAAATAATTTTGAATTGTTTTTGTTTGTTCCAGATTTTGCAAAAAAACAGCAATATTAATGTATTTTATTTTATTATGTTATTGATATCTTTCTTTTTTCTACCTATAAGTACCTAAGCTTATAAGCATAGGTCCCTAATGAGACAAAGAGATGAACAGCCAGACGTCAAAACTAAAAAGAACCATTTCAATGTCTCCATCATCTTCCCAGACAGATATACTGTTATTTGGTGCTATGTCTGAGACGTTCCCACTTTCAAGTTTGATAGTATGCATACAGTATGAACTACATAATAGACTATTAATCCCCAAATTTCAGCTTTGCTAAAACGTCACTTTGTACATAACTTTTCACTAATAACGAAGAAACATTTGGAATGTTTGGTACCATCCAAAGCTCCATTTTGTTATATAACATATTACATTAATCCATATAATTTCTTAATACTTCAAAAAATAAAAGTAATAATAATCATAATCATGTTATATATTTTTTATTATTACACAATATGGAGGTAAATAAAATAAAAGTTTTTGTATTAATTAAAATAAAAAAATGTGTAGTATGTATTTCAAAAATATAAGACTAAGTTGCAAACATTATTTTTCTATAAACTAAAAATTTGTGTTTCATTTACATTTGTTACTTATGAATGACAAATAAATAGCTAATTAATAAATAATAGCGAATCAACATTGCTTGATTATTTTTGACAAAAATTGATCTTTATGTAGAATAACTGGTGAATAATGAAAACTATACTAATAATTATCACAATAATTTATTATAAGCGATATGGGAATTACGTAAATGTTAATATGTATGGAATTTATTAAGACTTTAATAGAACATCAAAACAACATTTAAAATATACTGTTTTTTTAAAAGAAACAATTAAAAATATTTTTTGGTACAAAACTTGTAATATCAAAAACAAAACAACAGAATTATGTTCAATGGATATATTCATTGAACATAATTCTGTTCATAGTTAAAAATATAAAAATAGAAATATTCAATATATCAACTTACTTACTTACTGTTAAATCAGACAGTAGGTAGAGTTAGATAGGTTACTGTTAAATAAGACAAAATATAAACATTGCCCTTTGCAATTTTTGAAAGAGCTTTTAAGTATTGAAGAAAAAAAATATCAGCTTTAATATTTATAAATAAACTATAAATCACATTTTGTTACAAAATCAGTTGAGCTAATATTCTTTTTACAAATCTATGTTTACAATGTTAATAAATAATTAGCACAACTTACTTCAGAAAGCAATTATCCTTTTACTATTATTTTGAAGTAGCTAAGTAAGTCAGAGATAAATTATTCATTTAAACTTAGTAATCAACACTTGCACTTTGCACAAGTAGTAATGATTATTTTAACTTGGTTAACTTAGGAATATAAATAAAAATAAGAACTGAGCTTAGCTCATGTCTTCTGGAACTTGCATATAAACTGCATATAAACCGCATATAAACTGAGGCAGAATCATGTTGTTCACTGTAGGGATGTTATGGAACTCTTAACTATTACTGGTGATAAAAGTTTTGGTTAATTTTGGATATCAATAGTTTAAATGAGCCTTGTTATGACAAGTATTTGGTTTTTTAGGATGTATTAACATTTAGTATAAAGAAGTTTTTTAACTAGAAAATTGATACTGTCATAGTATTCTTCTTCTGTATGTATCTAGATCTGAAATATATCTATAACATCCTCAGTATATTATAATGACTCTAATACTACAAAAAGTTATGTTGTACCATTTAGAAGAGATTTTTCCTCAAATTCCTTCCGCTGCCTATAAAGTTCTTTAGCCAAATCTTGAATAAAAGGATGGTCAAATTTTCCATAACAGGCTTTGAAGAATTCTTCTAATTTTTTTGGTGCATTTTCACGTTTCTCATATTCAAATGCCTGGAGGATCATATCATATCGGTCTAAGTCTTTAACAAATTTGGCTTCAGGAGAACTTTGATTTTCATATTCCTGCAATAAATAATGTAAAGTATGCTTAAGTCATATTATTAACCATAAATTTTCTTATTTTTGTACAAAAGACATTCAGATTGAGTATTGTATTAAATAAAAAATATTACATTAATAGCTTTCTTTGAAATATTTTATTGTACAATGTTCTAACACAATTACATACATACTAGCAGTCAAGTATACTATAGCAGCTCCAGATATTTTTTCAGGATAAGCAGAAAGAACCTTTTATTCTCTTCACTATCAGCCCGGATTTGAGACACAACAACAGATAACATAAAACTGTTTGTTTGTAGAGTGGATATGAAAATGATTTATTGCCACAAATGATTTAATTAGATGTTTACATTACCCAGAATAGCTGAATGATAATAAGTTATAGTAGGCTACTATACAGCATCACTGTATCTACACACAGGCAGAGGCAACCTAGTGTTAAGACACTTGGGCCCCTACTTTCCACTGAATTCTGCCTCAACACCAAAGCAAAGAAATGAAAACATAAATTTAAATAAATATTTCATTTTCTTCGAAAGGGGATTGAACCCAAAACTAGTTGCGTTTACAGTCACACTTTATGTCACTGCACCACAATTGGCCTCAACACCATACCATATCTTTTATATTGAAAGTGACATACCTTGTAAAGCTCATACATTCTATCACCAGCAATGCCAGTGAGCTCTGCAATTGTTTTCATTGCTTCATCCTCTCTTCTATGTTTCTCTTCTGGAGAAACGCCACAGTGTGGAGTAATATCCCCCACAATACATTCTGCTAGATCGTGGACTAGTGCTAGAAAAATTATACATTATAAGTATCAAAATATTTAATAATTTAACTTAGATATAAAATATAAAAAAAGACACATTTACCTATTTGTAAACATCGAAAACGGTCAAGTTTTGTTGGGTTGTTTTCTTCTGTCAGCAAGAAAGTAATCATACCCATACGATACATATGGCCCGCTATGGACTCGCACTCATTTATATCACATATTACCCAGCCAGTTCTTTTTTCATGCTGTATGCATATGGTCATGAAAGAAAAAGAATTAAAGTACCTCATTATTTTATATTATTGGTAATTCATAAATACAACAATTTACTAAAATTTCCAAACCTTAAGACGTCCAACTAACTCTAAAAATTGTAGTATTTTAGTACTTTCTACTGCAGCCATATTTATTTCAATTAGGCTTAAATTAATTAAATAGATTTAGCAGTATTTTAATATTAATTGGAAATTACTCCCTAGTAAAGAATTAAATGCTACGCGCCGAATATTTTTTTCTTTTTCAGTACCCAATTACCTATGTAGTTAAGTACTTTTGTAGAAACATGAAATTGTCAAATTGAAGTGACTTTAATAGTGTTGCCAGTGGCAGATACTCGATAGTCATATATAAAGCCCCATCTACACTACCCAGGAGGCTACAAGAGGCGAGAACGAGATTGTGAAATTTATATAAACTATGAACATAGCGTACAGCTAAAACAATGATTACTTATACTTTACTTTCTTTTCCAGTTCTATCAATGCCATCTATCAGAAAATTGTCTACTTTTATGCTTCAAGTCGGTTTTTTTTGTTAAAAACTATACAGATTTGGCAACAATCTCGCGATTCACTTAAAGGAATCACGACAAAAAGAGTCAAAGAAAACGTCAAAAAAGAGCAAAGAAGAAAATTAAAAGAGGATAAATATTTCATTTCCTCTAGTGAGAATCAAACCCACAGCAAGTCGCGTTAACAAACTTTGTACTCCTGCGCCGGCCTATTTCTATCTTATGTTCTTAAGTTCATCAATAATGTTATAATTTTGCCTGCAAAACCAAAATTTATAAATGAAATACATTCGAATTGCTCCCCTGTATAAAATCAATTGTAGTATGAATATTTTTAAAAAATATATGTTATATTTGCTAAAAATCAGGGTTCTTAGTTAAGATTATTCGTTTTGTAGAGAAAAAGTAAAGTATTTCTATTAGCTTCATGCTGTATCCCACACACAGCAGGGTAGGCAGAGGGAACTTAGTGTTAAAACACTTCGTTCCTCGCTATCCGTCTGATTTTTTTAGGCATTGCGTGTTGAGTAGCGGAATTCAATACCAGTCTTTTGTTTTGCTGCCAGCATATTAATTCATTCCCTCGTGGAGATCGAACCCACAACCGTTGCAGGACGATCATACCCTTGTGTCCCTGCGCCACGACGGGCTTAAGTATTAAAAGTAGTATTTTAAATTTCTAAATATAGATGAGCCTTAAAAGTGATATCTATTTGCTTAAAATGATGCGACATATTTCCTATTTAATATATCGTTGCATATTTTATTAATATTTATTAAAATTAATTTAATGAATATCATTTCAATTTGTTTCTTTTTGAGCACCTACTCTTTATCTCAATAGTCAATCTCTCTATAATTTTATATATTGTATTGATATATCTAATTTTAAAATAAAAAGACATTTCCGTTAAGAATTTCGTTGGAAAGGAATTTATCGTGTCATTTCCCAGAAACCCTTCACTCACGGTGGGTGCCTAATGGGAACATTTGATTAATATGATCGATGGTCGAGACATTGTTGCGTTCTATGAATCCTAATGCTTCTCGACGCGATATACCGCTATGAAAATTTAAATTCTAACTTTGCTTCGGGCTGTCAGTGAAAATGTTGGAGTACTCGCTGCCGGTCCACCAATTAGATTTAGCTTCAAAATGAGTGTTTCAACTCGTTTAAAGTTTCACAAAATTTTGTTGAATGCTAGGAAAGTTTGTTTTACCTCTTTTGTGACTTTAATGTTTATGATTGAAGAACGCAGTTGGAATGATTCGCTTCTTATTTCTTATTTGTACAGGTATGTTGAACTTTACTATAAATCACCACAGGGTTTATGAATTGACTGGTTATATTAAGGAATTTGCAAATATGAAGTAACGATTGACCTCTTGTATTGTGTATTCAGAAATGTTGTTATTTGAATTTTATAACTGTTTTTCTGTCATACAGCCGCATTAGTCAGTCAAGTTACGTTCTTTATATATGTATGAAAAAGAATATATAAATATGCAATAATCTATATAATAGAAAAAAAAGGAAGGATTATTCTAATAAAATGAAGCACGCGCGCACGCGTTATATCTATAGGTACTTACATTCAATCTTTATAAATGTCTTCGATCCTCGAAATAGCATCATAAAAGTTCACAATATTTACAATATTGATTATGTGTAAATAAATCGTTTAACTTTATATTTAAAGAAAGTCGTTCGCCACTATAGTATATTTCTTCACAAGGAGAAGAAATTACCTAATATAAAACTCTTTCTTCCTCTTTCCTTCTCCTTCTCCTAAATTCCTGTACTTGGCAAAGTTATATTTACCTTGATATACTAGCAATTATTATTTGAATTGTCCATGACATGCCTAAAATTTTTGCCAGATATTCTTTTTTATTTTTTGAAAATCCATTATTTAAAAAAATATAGATTATTTATTCTCTTTTTAACAAAGTTTTTAAGTCCTGCATTTATAGATATAAAAATATTTACCACTATATTTATCTATATTCATTTTATTTTAATGTTTAATTTAAAAAATGTATTAATCAATTTCTGATAGTTAAATATTTTTAGCATATGCATGGAGCATGCCTAGTTTCAAACTAGAATCGTCTTTACTTTCGGCGGCGTAAAGGTTCAGTAAAAAATATCAGTCATGAATATTTATACTAAGTATTTGAAAATCTATTTTAATATAAACATGACTTTCGCAAAAGTGACAAGAAAAGTGAAACTTATTACTTTATGGACATGTGTCCACTAACTTTGAATGTTAATTTTTAGATACAAATCTTAACTCACCATTTTTGTGGTTGCGTTCCTACATGTCTAAATAATTATATAGTATATCTACGTACATCATATGGTAGAATTTTAGTAAGTATTTATTTTAGGTAGAGGCCAGTCGTGGCGCAGGGGTATATCAGAGGCCTCCCTCTGCATACCGCGCTACATGCGGGATGTAGTGACCCGCTGAAAATGTATCTCAATTGTTAAGCCTACTTCCAAAATAATCAAAGAAACCAGTTAACTATAACCCATAGTTTAGATTAACTAATAGTTATAGTAAACCGGTTTGTTTTTTTACAGACTGAATTTTGGCAGACTGATTCTATCTTCACTTCCGGCCGAATTTTAGATCCTGCAGAACTTAACGCCACACTGACTGACTGACTCAACGTCGCCAGAGTGGAAAAATAAAAACAAATAAATATAATCAGTATAATATGGTAGTTTCCGTCACACTACCATACAAATGACAATTATGTACAACATTTCGTATTTATAAAGTGACATACACGTTGCTATGGCAGCGCGTATTATTATAACCGTCAACGGATCCTTTTTGTTTACATTTTGTTTCTAGCCATAATGAATAGGGTATAGTAATCTTAAATAGATTAAAGAATAAGTTATTCGCCTCAAATATAGCTATTTTATTCATTGTCCAACACTTATTCAGTAATTTTCCTCTATCTATATGCGATTGATGTGGGCGCGTTAAAAGCAATTACCAGAGAAAGTGCATTGTTTAATAATAATACCGGATATGCCGTTTAAATTCCCAGAACTAGGCATGCTTAGCATTATCACTTACAATATAGAAAGTTACTTGATCATTTTCTTTAACTTTGGAAAACGTTTACTCACTCTTTCAACATAAGCTACTTTGTTACGAGTACTTATGGGATGACAAAGCAATAAAAAATGCGCACCACTTTTGAACGAACCTTATTAAGCGTAAAAAAAAATCCAAAAATCCCTTTTTAATAGTCTTCTTTTTTTAAATATAACTATTATAGGTACTTTATTATTATGCGGTAAATATATTTTTAAAAAGTTGAGTATATTTTAATTAATTTCAATTGTTATACCAAAAAAAATGAGCGACGAAAGATGACAAAAGATTAATTTTTTTTATAATGTAATTTTTTGTTATTTTTTTATTTTTAGATTTTTTTTAAATAATGTAATTAATTCAAGACTTCCATTGACTACGATTAAATATATAGAGAATTCAGTCTAGTTAGACGAATTGTGGCGTAATATATTAATTACATAAGTGGACAGTATATCATTTGAGTGAGACATCGTAGGCTGATTTATTATATGTCATTGCTTTTGCCATTGCTTACCATTCAAAGGAGGGAAAACTCATAAGAAATTGAGATTTTTATCTGTTTTGCCATTCACTGAATTCATGCATTTTTAAATAAGAGTTTACATTTTATTTTAGTAAGAGCAGTGAAATGGGAGGCGCCGGCGCCATACGATCCAGTGTGGTTGGCCAGCGTTCAAACACATGCACCAGTACCATCAGTTAACGAAACACGGCTTTGGGGTTGGGTTACTAACCAAGATGTACAGTTTAGATTATTTACCAGGTATTCATATTATTTTATATTTGGAGTAATAAGCTTTGTAGACACTATGTAAAGATTTTTTATCTACATCGTATCGAATATAAACTTTGAATTTGTTGCCTACATTTAGTTTAGACCTTAATTATGCTGTTATTTAAATATAGCTAAACAAATATATTTTATAATAAAAAAATCATAAATTTCTGATATCTAAAGATAAAAAGTTCCTTTAGCTCTATTTTTATTTAAAATTTGAACTTTCATCGTCTAATAAATGTTAACGGTGCCCATTGCAGACGGAACCCCTACGAATACCAACTTCTCAAAACTAACGACTCGTCCAATCTGCGAGATTCAAACTTTAACTTCAATAACAAGGTGAAAGTTCTGGCGCATGGTTGGCTCAACCATGGAGACGGACCTATGCCGGAATCCATTAAAGAAGGTAAATTTTGTTATATTTCCTAGATACTGTAGTAGCATAATTGAGAAATGTCTGACAGGGCGCGCGATATTCCTGTGGTATAACAGTAAACAGATTTTAAAGAATGTGTCGATGTAAGAGAAGTTAAAACTTATAGAATTATAGTTTTGTAAAATGTAATGTGGAGACAGCTTGAAATTTATTTCTTTAAAGGAAATTCAATTGAATCTATTTAAAATATATGTCATAATTTTTCATATTCAACTAACGATGTAATTATGCAATTTTATAGGTAAACAGATAAGTAAATAAATCTATTGTTACATTCTATTCATTTTGAGCCATGTTCGAAATTATGTTACGCTTATGGAAAGTGGTTCATAATGACATAAATTACCACTCCACTAACCACGTTTATTGTAACATGTACTACTCAAACACTATAATTTGCTTATTAGCGGTTTAAAATGATGACCACTAAATCATTTAGTAATTAAATCTATTTCAATATAAAAACTTAATATTTAATACCTATTACTAGATGTATATGTCTTATCTGTTGCAAGATGGGTAGGTATATTATATTTTAAATAGATTTTTAGTCTCCCTCTGGAATATGAAAACTTTTACATTTCATTAAAACGTTATAGTGTAGTGGATAGTTTATTAAAAACATAGCCTCGTAATTTAGTTTTCATACTAAAAGTAAAGTTGGATAAAATTTTATTCTTCATAAAAATATTTTTATGTTTAAAAGTTTTGTTTTGTTTTATTATGCTTTGTGTGGATTGTACGCAAAATTATATTCCTTATATTTAATAGTAACAATCTGCAAGTTTAATATTCCAATTTTAGGCAAAAATTATAATGAATTCATATTTTTTTATTTATATAGCGATGATTTACAATAATTTTGAATAAAATGTAAAAAATAATTAATGTCATCTAGATAAGTAGGATATATGTAATAGGATACCTCAGCTTAGATGAATGTACAGAACGTACTCTGTGTAGAAAATGGTGACTTATAAAGCACCTAACAGAAACAGATTGCTCAATGCGAACTCGATACACACTCTGCTGAAACCGGAGCTGTTTCAGGAAACTGAACTAAACGACGGAAGGTCGCAAAGTGCTGCACCGTCGGTCGGCTTTTATATCTTTAATGTAAATTGCTTCTCGTCATTACGATCTTTTAAGCGAATATAACTCACAGATAAAATGAAAATTTTACTGTAATTTACATTGAAAATGATGGCATTTATTAATAAAGCTTTTATTCTTACTATTTTAGCTCGTTTTTTATATTTATTATATCGATAGATATCAAAATAATGATTTAAAGCAATTGTATATATTATTTAATGTTGTGTGATATGATATTTGGAACAATACCAAAGAAAACAGGTCGAAGTTTTTTATTTTCTATGGATGAATAATGAATGGTATATCTTTCAACAATGCACTGTTTGAAGTGATGGATAAAAATATATTTGAAACTAGAAGATAACTGCATGCAGATGATTATTGATTTGTGCCTAGTTATAATTCCTAACATTCTGTGGAAGTTGCTGGTTAGACTTTACTATATACCTTGTATGGTGGTGTTCTTCTAAGTATAGCCATATAGTATGTTAGATATTTAAGTTGCTATATCTTATTTCGTAATTTATATCAGATTATTAATTTTATATTATACATAGTCGTTGAAACAATAATTATAATAAAAAGTAGTGCTTGTTAAAAGTTATCTTAATGTAGAAACAACAGGCAGACATTTATGCTTAAGTAAAACAGAAAAACAACAAATGTGTCATTTATTTTTTTATATAGATATCAATAAACAAAAACATATTATATGTATATGATTATTACAATTGGTTATTATTATTTGAAATAAAAGTTTGTTTCATTTTGCAGCATACCTAAATGTTAGTGACATTAATATCATCGTGGTGGACTGGGGGAATGCAGCTAATGTCAATTATATATTAGCAAGTTATAACGTTGCAATGGTGGGACGAGTTTTGACAGAGTTCCTTAATTTTTTAATAAGTGAAGGTGTATCTATGGATGACGTCCATCTCATAGGACATAGTTTGGGAGCACATGTTGTTGGTATTGCTGGTGCTTATGTGAAAAGAGGACCCATTGATACAATCACAGGTTTGTATTTTGATATAAATATAATTATAAAGAATATGCCATCAAATATATAATAATAATATATTATAAAAAAATGCAAAACATTGCTTATTAGATAACATCTAAAATATAATTGAAATATGGCGAATTGAAGCAATCTAGAATGTTTCATCTACTAATACTTAGGTTAATATGAATTTTGAACAAGTTTGCAAATTATAATGTCAATTAGAAGCAGGAATATTAGAACCAAATGTGACTTCCATATCCCACAGAACTTGTACAATCTAGTCTAGTTGAATAACCAATTTAGAATCCAACTTTAGTTTCTATTAGCTTTATATATGCAGCATTAATAGTAAAGTAGTTTTCTGTAGATTTAAGAATTTTAAAATAAATATACATTTTAACTTCGCAAGATTACTTTACATAACAGAATTTTTTATCAAATTAGGAATGGCAAACTCGGTTCTCCATTTCCGGATTATGACACCGTGCTTTTCTTAATTAGATGACAGAATAGCATCCCATAATTTTATAATGAAATATATGAGATATGATACAGAGTAACAACTGCGTTTCATATGGTTGATAACAGATTTTTACTTAATAATATCCTAAATCACCATGTGATTCAATAAAAGGCTTTAATTTACGCTAATACTAATTAATATTCATATATACAAATAGAAAGAATGGAATCATATACCCAAAGAACGATTTGGATATGTACTATAAAATCCCGACGTAATGGTTGATATTGATAACAAGCAAAGTAGTAAATCGTGATTATTTTGCAGAATTTAGGTGGTTTTACATTCTAATTTTAATTCCTTATCTTACTTTTCCATTAAGAAAAATAAAGAAATGAGTATATGTATGAATGAAAAAAATATTCAAAAGAGTAGCGGAATCGTTATAGAAGAAACATTCGCTACCACAGTCATTACTTAGCGGTTCGTTCGCTTTTGTTCGACTTCGCTGGAGATGAATATTGAAATACGTATGTGAAGAAGCTAGAAAAGTTTGCAATTTAATAGAAAATTTTATATTCTCATCAGTGGTGACTTCTGTGACACAGTTAAAATGTACCTACATACTTAGTACTACCATGAGCGTATGTTCAAATCCCAAAAGCCCTTTTACACCTAAAATTTAAGAAGTAGGTTCCTTCAAGAAGCGCGTGTTTCTCCACCTCAAAGGCCGGCAACGCACCTGTAGCTCCTCTGGTGCTGCACGGGGTCGTGGGCGGCGGTGATCATCATTAGGTGACCCGAACGCTCGTTTGCCTTGTCCTTTTTCCATAAAAAAAAAAGCACTCCACAAAATTGATGGACTTGATTCACAAAATGTACTTAATGGTATTTTTCATGTCATGTGATAGCTAACTAGAGATGTAGGAAGTGTGTACCTAAGTAAATTGGTAATATTTCACTTAATTTGTTAATGAAGGTTAATGATTACTAAGATATTCTTCTTTTAAAAAAATATTCGCTCGGTATTTCAACGTTTCTTTCTGACACAACAAAGTAAATATAAAGGAAATCTCAGCAATTTTTCGCGTACATATTTCGCCATAACGCCTCAATCGGTGGTCATATTAACCACATAAATACCTCACACAAGTAGTTTTTATAGGATACGGTTTTGTTTTTCTGCCTGTTCTAGGACAAGATTGCTGGCCATTAATGACCAGAAGGACAGTTTTCTCGTCGAAATTGAATGTTACACTTCTATTAAAATATATTTAGTTTATTATTTTTGCCATGTGTAATAAAATTGTACTGTAACTTTTATAATATGAGATTTTAATGAAGTTGCATAGAGCCTCAAATAATTTAAGCCGCAGGTAAAAGTTTAAATTCCGAAGTTTTAATGAGAAACAAGACATAGACGTTAGTATGGTACAGATTAAATATAGAAAGCAATTTTATATATTATTAGTACTAAGAGCTGAAAAATATTCCATATATTAATATTTTCGGCCTAGTAATTAAGGGTTTGCGTCCAAGACAAACACACTAATTAAGCTAATACGACAAGGAACATATTACACATTGTCATACAATTTAGGATTAAGTTGACATGACCTCGGATCAACATTTGTCCAAGGTTTGTCCAATGGGATAGAGCCAACTTGCGACTCGTTTGTTTGTTTATGCCAATAATGTATGGTATATAGCAAACCCATGAATTGGAATATTCTGGTTGTATATTCGATTTGTTAATATATTTAGCATATGAGGCCCTTATGGCGCAGTAGTATAGTGGGTTGGGTGTTCGATCCCACTCGAGAATTATTTAATATATTATCCTCGCTATAAAATAAAAAAAATGTTGTAGATTTGTTTTCTCGTGCCCAAAGCTGATAAACTAAATCAAATTTTTATGTGGCACTTTATTTTTATATAATGCAAGAGTTATCCATCATTATAAGTGCCGAGAACAAGTTAAACATTACACTTTAAGTTTGCTTAGCAATTATTCTAAAATGAGGAAGCGAGGAATGGTGTTGGACATTAGTACCCGTGTAGAATTCTCAATGGGTTAACTTAAAATACTTTAGATACTAGTATTAACATGTGACTTTTCGTTGGGGAAAATGGCGAGCAAAGTGTACTCTCCGCCACTCAACGCACAACGTTCAAAAAGGCAGAAAGTGGGGAACGGCGTGTCTTTCTAGGCTTTCTCTGCATAGCCAGCTATATGGGGGATACAGCGTAAAGCTATTTAATAAAATTAAAAAAAAATTGTAGGTCTAGACCCAGCTTTACCCCTATTCACGCTGGGCAATAAAGATGCACGTCTAGACAAACACGACGCGCGGCACGTTGAAGTCATTCACACGTGTGGGGGCTACCTCGGGTTCGCGTCGCCACTGGGCCACATCGACTTCTACCCGAACGGCGGCACCCGCCAGCCGGGATGCGGAATCGATTATAGAGGTAATTTATTATTGAATATAACTTGTTTCGCTTCAATTATAACTTTTAGAATTTATTTTCTGCTTAATTGATTTTTTTTTTTCAATTTATTATCGAATAGCTGTTGTCAATTTGTTTCAGTGTTAACAAAACTGTTGGATGCATTTTTATTTTTCATTTTTGTCTTATTTTTTTTTATTGTTCTTTTTTTTATATTTTTATTGTAACTAATAAAGCTGTGTTGATTATTAATTATATGATAGTTAATTGGCTTTTCGGCTAAACCGGAAGGATGTGACGTAACAATGTATACAATATGACAGTAGAAAATCATTGTGGATATAATCAAATAGTGAGTTTATTATTTTACCGAAAAACCATGTTGATTTTGTATAATTTAAATAATATTATATATTTGTATTATTTAAATGAAAGCATTGTTGAAATAACTAAATGAACATAATTAAATGGATATTGGAGTGTTTCGTAAATATCAAGTAATAGCGTTAGCGGTAGCGCGCAATAGCGTTGTATAAGTTTATGTCATAAATTAATTTTAAATTTGTACATACTTTTTCAGCTTCAATAAAATAACCTGCCATATGCGGAATATTTATTTGGTGGGGAGAGAGAACCTACAAAATGGGGGAACTTGTATCTGTCTTGTCAGAGAAGGAATATTAAAATAATTTATTCTGCCGAGTGAGGATCGAATCCACAACCATCGCGTTTATAATCAGCTGTTTTACTGCACTATGAGGCCACCATACAACCATCAACAGTAATAAAGTTGAAATTTTACTACAGAATATTTTATATTTAAAATGTTAATATTCTTCCTGTTTAGTCATATAAGGGTCACAATGTCGGCTTACACTACATAACGAGCAATGTCTTTATTAGAACAGGATAATGGAGTCTCATATAATTTAGTAAATGCGCAAATATACGAATGCTTACTTTATATATTCGTAGACATGTATGCAAAATTTTCTAAGTAGGCACTTAAATTACTGATTTTTACTAGAATTAGGTCTTATTATTACTTGTATCTTTTAATATTTACAGGACTTTGCGCTCACAATAGAGCGCATATGTTTTTCGCCGAGTCCATTATATCAGGGGTGCCTTTCACGGCCGTCCGTTGTAAAGACTACGACGAATTATACTACCAAGGCTCGTGTACGGGTACCGGGGAAAAGTTAATTATGGGTGGTTTTAATATACATTATGGGTGAGTTTATTTATTTAAATATTAAACTAAATATATTAAGGAATTTGCGGAGTGCCTGGATATTATGTTTGTCTCTGGAACTATACGGGAAAGTGAAGCGTGAAAAAAAGGAATAGACGTACACTGATACCGATATTCTTACTAGTACGTAAGATTAAATTAGTAAGAAGACATTGTAATAAAAAAAATATTGCTGCTTTATATAAAATATAAAAGCAGCGATAAAGGGAAAAGTTTAGTTTTAAGCAATTTAAATTAAGAATACAAATTACAACAGTCGCGCTGAAATCATGTTCCAATTGCTCGTCATTTTTAATAATAAATTAGCAAGTAGATACCTATCTAGTATAACACAAACCACAAGGATCTATCGTTTGGAAAACCAATGGGGCAGAACAACGGCGGGTAGGTATCGTTTGTGATTTGAGATCAAAGTATTGTTTCGTTACAGGAAGGATGGGATCTACTACCTCAAGACCAACGCGGATAAGCCGTACGCCCTAGGGGATGTGCTACCTTAAATAGACATTATTAATAAATTATTATTTACAAATGTTATCTTTTTATTATATTTATGTATCTTCATTTATGTATGTTGCCGCTTTAGTACTTATCTATTAAATTATCTAATATTCTCGTAATAAGGTAAATTTTACATTACAAGATATTTTTTATTTTTTAATTCACACAAATCGGTACTGATGTAACAATATAAAATATATTTATTTATTAATATTTATATTTAAAAAATTAAGTAATAATTGTAGATAATTAAAATATGGACATGACATCTGACTTTTCATTTGAGAATATTAAAATGAGAAGCATAAAAGGTCCCTAGTTACTAATTTAAGATACTAATTGAAAAATCTACTAAGGATTCTATATTAATTATTACTTAATAAATTATAGCAATTATTAAGAAACAAAGACGGTTATAATAAGCACGAATTCCAAGTGGTAAACGATTTAATATTTTTCTAAAAAATATAACGTTTATTTTATTTAAGATGGTAATATTTCCTGTGATTTATTTGCTTATAATTATATTTTTTTTCTTCGAAATTTGCCAAGTTTTATATATATTAGTTTTATTTTTAATTTTTATTATTTTGATTTGGACCTAATTAAATTTGACTATAATTTATAAATAAAAAAATACAAGATTGAGTGGAATGTCACATCACATTCATGCAAGGACTTTTTCGAGTGCAAAAAAAGGTGCTCTTGACTTTTAATTTGGTTTATACTTGAGTAAAACTTGGCCCGTGTGGTTCTTCCGTCGTGGCTTGAAGCATACCGAAATGAAACGTCTTATTATAGAAATTGGTTGTTATTTAATATTTTGATATTAAAATGTACTTTTGAATTCATTATTTCGTTCATAGTTTTTGTCATTGCATGATATATCTATTTGTCACTTGGTGGAAGCTTAGGATTAACCATTTAGTTCTTAAGCGTTTGTCTCCATTTAATCTGGAAGGCTTAGACCCTGGAGCTGAAGTTTTGTCAACTGGAGCATCGAGATTATAATTATTTAATAGATGTACATATTCTATCTAAATATTCAAAGGCAAAGGATTGAAATTCAAAACAGTTATGGTAAATTGTTACCTCTCATAAAGTTCTCACTACTGTGTGATATGTCATTGATACACTTTTATTATGGGAATTGCTGAATGAATTGTTTAAAGATAAAAATAAACAAATGCTTGTTTATTGAATTAAATGAACTATCTTTTTATATAAATATTTTTTAGTTTTTTATAAATTCTGACTCGGCCGGCGGTTATAGAAAATCATTAAAAAAGTAACATTAAATAGCAGTATTTTTCTAAAAGTAAATTTACTTTATAAGGAACTAATATTATGACGATAGCCAAAGTAGTTGAAGCATTAATTTGAAAATATTCAACATTATTATACAAACGTAGAATTTTTGGCTCGTGCTCAATGTTGAAAGCAGCCATTAATAAGTTCAATATGTTAAAATCTGAAAGAAGGAAATAGAGTGGGTGCCAAGAATTATAATTTACTTAATTTTTTTTAAACTAGTGTTTATATGTATATATATTATAATGATATATAACGTATTCTTTTAATAACAATTTACGAGAGTGCCGCTAATTTTATAAACGTGTATAAATGTGGTTTTTAAAACAAAATATCACGTTCTTTTCGTTGTAAATTATACTATTTTAATCTTTTAATTAACCATTTAAATTTAAGGTCAGATAAAATAATATGGCGCAATTAAAAGCTCGGATATAAAAGTAAGGGTGTAAATTATTTCAGCAACTTAATTTCCCTATTCATACTTTTTACAAAAAACTGTTTATTAATAAATATATTGTGTAAAGTATTAAAGTCCAAGTATTGTGTAAATAGGTCAGTCGTAGTATAGTGCCATAAGTGTGTGACTGTAAACGACCGGTCGTGGGTTCGATCCCCACTTGAGGAAATTAAATATTTATTTATACTTTCATTTCTTCACTCTGATGTCGAGGCAAAGCGCGGCGTTGAGTTGAGCTCAACATGCAATGCCTCCAGTATTGAGCGAAAAATAGGGGTCTTAACACTAGGTTCCCTTTGCCTGCTGCACCCTGTATTATGAAGTTGATTTAAGTATTTTTTATTTTTAGTAAATAAGTTTAAAAAAGTAAATTTAAGTAAGTTTAAAAAAATAACAAGAAGTTGCTAATTTCTAAGTGATATTTTTTATATTCATTATACATTCATTGGATTTACTAAAGAATATATTTAGTACTGCTTAACCTATGACAAGATTATAAGATAAGTTAATGAGGCTATAATATACTTTGTAGTTACTATAATGACGGGCCATTTGCAAGCATCTACATAATAGTGCAGTCAGGTAACGTAATTGTATAATTGCATGTTGAGAACATGACATGTCCATGTGATCAAATTCATTTAATGAATTGTTTTTATACGGTCATAAATATTTAATTAGCTACCGTTCATGCTTAAATGACGTATAACAAATACAAATTGTTACATATTATTATTAATGGATGTATTTGTATGGCAAATAGACGTTATTTTGGTACATTTTCATTGTGACATTCACTGTATTTACATGGTTCTCATGTTTATTTTGCGTTACTTTTACCTTCTATTTTTTTGGTTGCCTTACAAAATTTATCGCATTTTTGTTCATTCTGTTTCCTTACTCTTCTGAATATTCTCCCGTGAAACGATTTTGTTAGCGTTCTTTTTGCATATTGTTAACACTTTTTATTAGGACCGTCAGATGCGATTTCAAGAATTTTTCAGTGTACACTGCGAAAATAATATTAATAAGCACAAAAATCAAATTTCTGGTAGGTATATTATATTCACAATATTATTAAAATTTTTATTTAGATTATATTCACAATATGGGGTTTACTATTTTTATTTATTTAAGATACGACTGAGTTTACAAAATCTGTTAAAGCTACAAGTAGTTAACAAATATATATTTATGTCTATGAAATGTAATTTACTCTACGCCTAATTAGGACACCGTTTAAATGAAAATATAAAGGATAAAATCTATCTTAAACATTATGTACCTTGTATACTCTAAATACATTAAATTTCTCATGAAAATTATTTTTACTTTTTAAAAAATCAACATCACGCTCTCGACGCACATTACTACCATTAACGTTACTTTTTAATTTCTATCGCCAACTTCGCCTATAAATTAATTTTTCAGCAACATTATGAGGGGTAAAAAAGTTATTTATTCGTGAGGGGTGGTAAGTGGACCAGTCACTGCTTAATTATTTATGCGACCCGGTTCATTTTGTTTATGACTTTTATTAAATTATAATTACAGTATAAAGTTAAATGTGTCAAATGTATGATGGATGTAGCTAAAGGAAATGTTTTTAGTTATTTAAAATCTACATATATTACGTGTATATTTGCTAAAATACACACAATTAAGATAATAGCCATTAAATGAGTGTAGTTTGAAAAAGAAAACGTTACACATATAAAGTCAATAAAAATTCGAAACAACTGAACAAAACTATTAAAGATTTGTTTCTACTACTTCCGCGAAATATCAGTACTCGGCAACTTTTGAGGCGGCTGCCAAGCGTCTGGAAATGTATAGAATTTGTATTCCCTTTGGAGTTCTTCATACACCGGCGGAATACTAAAAGCGGAGAGGGCAGAGCGCCGCGCCGCAGTGAGACGTGTGAACGGCAACCGATGGTCTCAATCATGCACTTCGTTTTCTTATCAGTTTTTTTCGACCTTTCTACGATTTGGTGTTTATTTACGCTTCGCCACAAATTTTCGTTTATAGAATAATAATTCTATTTGCTAGCTTTAATGTAAATGTTATATTTGCACTTAGGTACATATGTATGCATGTATGTATACAGTGCAGATTAAATATTTATTATTTTCATTTCATCGCTCTCGTAACGAGAGTAAACCGCGGCGTTGAAATCCGCTACTCAACAGGCAATGCCTCTAAAATTTGGTGGAAAGTGGAGAACGGAAGTATTTTAGTAGGAACAACACCTTAATTGATCAATTAATTACGACATTGAATTATTAAGTCATAATTATAAATCTTGTCTTGTTAAATCACTGGACATTAATTGGTTCGACTTTATTATTCTTGTAGAGGAAAAAAGTTTCGAGAAATCACAAAAGTTCCAGGAATAGGCACTTCCGTAACGGGATCATCAAAGATTCTTTCCTTTTATTAGTATTACTTAAAAATTGTTCTATTAATTAATAAGAAAAGAATTGTAATTAGCCACATTTTACTTGTATATAATAACTGAAGTTAAATTCTTACATTCTAGGTAAGTATACGCTATTACCATAAACGTTTCGTTTAAATAGTTGGTATGTGACTGGCTTTGTTGTTTCGATAATGGCAAGAGCTTTAAACAGCTCGGCGTTTAGCTTGTACGAGTATATTTCGGATTTAGATTTTCAAATAGAGTTGTTTGTGTTGGTGCCGCAGTGCAAACTAGATCAAAGTTTGTTTTGTTATTTCCATTTGGCACGTGAGATGCAAATATATTTACATTACTCAATTTACAATCTTAAGTAATATATGTATTTAATATTTAATTTATTTTCATTGTCACTAAGTCGTTAATTTTTTTGTTTTATAATACCTAATAATATATTTGATGAGGATTTCTAATACAGTGGTGCCGCCCCCTCTAATTCTTTTAAATACAATTATATTTAAAATACCAAAAAATATGTTACAAGAACAACAGTAATCTGTCTTGCATCTTGCAAAATATTTTACAAGACATAAGAAAAAATGCCCACTAGAACTAGAAGACGTGTAAACACCGCGGCACAACTTTCTGGTCCATTAAATATATTGCTCTACTTTTAAAACACCAGTGCATATGCCTTTGTAAGTGTTATTTTTAGCGACAAAGACACTTCTATACTACTTTTTTTTTACTTTCTAGTCTATAATATTATTATAAATAGATAATTTTTCTTATATTCTTGTAATTTAAAAAATTGTCTTTGAAAGAGTGTTTAAACTCCTAATTTATCTGTAACTGCTTAGCTCATAATGACTTTTGGTAGACAGATTTGACGGCGTTATGATATTGACTTAATTTAGTAAATTCGTTTAATTTCCTTTACAAATTTAAAATAAGATATTAGGTAGATAACGAATATTTTTTAAAAATACATTTTAAATGATAATTTGATTTTTGGAAAATATTCAAAAATTATAATCGCGCTTCTAGATAATCCTATTAGTGAAAACTGTATGAAAATTGTTAAGTAGTTTTAGAGATTGCTTTGAACAAACTCGAACTGAGCGCGTCGAGGGAGTTTATAATATATCGTGATAGTATGCAAACTGCTTCTTGAATATGTAATACCTATATAATATATTTTTATACATATATTAAATATTATGTACTTGAGGCTGTTGTGGCGCAGTGGAACAGCATCTGACTGCTCCGGGGAATGTGTCGAATATAGGAAGTGGGTGGGTTCAGCGGTGATCGGAGTGTCACTACACTAAGTACTCTCTGCCTACCATAAGGAAGGGTAAATTTGTGAAGCTTCTTATATATTTTTATATGTAGATATATGAAATACTAAAATTCTTCAATATTATAGTAGAAAATTGAAGAAAATTGAAAAAATCGTTCGCAGTCAATAATAATAGTAGGTAAATAGCACATTGCAATTAGCAAAGTTACCGTTTGATTGTGGCGAATTAAAATTAGAATAACGATAATGACTGACCGACATTCTAATCGCAACTATACGAGCTAATTGGAAGAGCGAGACCGGATATTTTAATCTCGCAATATCGATCACGACCCACTTTGTGAGAGTTACAATTAGTTATTGAAAACGTTCAAATGTTAGCTTCATAAATATATTTTGTGCTTACTTGTTAATTAAAATGGTATATTGTTCTAAATATCATTTTTATAAACAATGTTTTACTTATCTTAAAAAATGTACGAAGTAAAACATAGTTATTAGAATATATTCAGTTTTCTTATATCCAACACATAGAAAGATAGGCATGGAGAACCTGGAAACCTAGTGAAGACATTCCATTGAATTTTGGAGGTGTTGAGTGGCGAAACTCAACGGTGCGTTTTGCCTCGTAACTAAAGCAAGAAAATGAATAAATAAATATTTCATTTCTTCGAGTGGGAATCAAACCCACAACCTGTAGCCTTTACAATCGTACGCTTGTGCCTCTGCGCCATGACATGCTTCATTTAATTAGCTACACGAATCACGCTTTATCCCTAGAGGTAGCGAGAGAGAACAAAGCGCCAAACGTACCAGTCTCTGCATACCCCTTCGCCTCATTCCTAATCAACCTTATCATACATGCTCTTCGGTAGGTTCTCCTGCCGTCCTCAAGCTTTTCATACTGACCGTTCCTCGAATCATCGACACTGTATCCTCGAAAGTCAATGCTAATTTCAGAATCGGGCATAAAGTTTTATTGAACTAAAATATTGTTTTTATTTTCAATATCCACTCGTTTCCTAATATTAATAGTAAGTTAATATTATGCAAAAGAGTTTAAATTATAATTCCACTTGCGCGGTGTAACGGAAGATCAGAGTTAACATCAAAGTTCGCGACAAGGAACCGCAGTTTGCTGAACGCTCTAACATGGTAATACTAACTAACTATCTTACCCTTTCCTGTTGATAATTACATTTTGCAAACATAATATATTATTGAGAAATTTCAAAATAATATTATAATACTTTGGAAAGATAAAGAGAATATTGTCAATTATGATGGTTTTCGAACGCCTATGACTGCATCAGTGCTATATATACAGTGTCATACTAGCCGGACTTAATTTTAGTAGATATTTTTTGTTATATTTAGCTCTGCTACGTAAAATTTTATTTGACTTACTAAAGGATACAGATAAAAAAGAGGATAACATTGACGACTGACGACTCAGTTTAGGTGACTTTTTATTTCAAATTGGACAACGTGATGTAATTACGCCAGAAGTTTTACACACAACACTTTTATTTTTTTACAAAATGTCTTTAAATGATAAATGAAAAGAAATAATAAAAAAATAATATAAAATAGGAAAAACACAGTATAAAGTCAAAGTTAGTTAGCAGTAATAATAATAAACATTTTTTCTTCTTGTTAATAAATGGCGCCGTTTCCAATATCTTAGCAAATAATGCGGCGCGTGATGATGGCCGGCTGTAAAAAGTTATAGTGAGAAGGTCGCTCGTAAAATCCCCCAAAGAATGTACGTGAACAAATAAATTATTATAGCGAGATTATAACTATATTATAGCGATATTTTCATAATTCGTCATTGAAAATCCATCTAAGTTAAAAGCGTAATAAATACACTTACTTATTTCAGGCTAGAGATTTGTCATTTAGTTCCTCTTATTATATAACATAGATATTTCATAATTTTCGTAATCTTTATTTAAATAGTCTTCCATATTAATAATATATGTATAAATATTATTTGAATTAAAGATAAAAACATTAAGAGAAAAAGATATAAATAGGAAATGTAAATTTATTAATCAGAATTTTGGGTATTAGATATACCTACCTTGCTTATGGTACTAGGTTTCTAGATTTGAGATGTTAAGTACCTTAATAAAGTACCGTACCAAACTTAATTCTTATTTTGATAAAATCGTACAAGGCATGCAATTAAATTTTACCTAATAAATAAAACTGGCAACATGGTCAAATATAAAAACTGAAAAAAGATAATCTATATGTGAAGCCTTTTTTTATCGGATTCTATCGGACTAAAATTTTATTTGACATTTTATAAATCGATGAGCATTTATAAAAAAAATCGATTACCGCCCGCCTCGAAGTAGCGTTAGCTTGGCTCATACATTTTTAATCGCAATCCAATTTCGAAATGTCACTATAAACGGTGGCACAGCGGGGACTTATTTGTGGGTTGCTGTTCTAAAAACGTTTATATCGTGATTTATGAAACATATTTTTACACTTACACTTCAAAGTGTATAATTTGACGCCATTTTTCGTATAAATAATAAAATGTGGCACTTTAAATTGAATGCTTGACGAGATTAAAAGCTTATTCGGCAGTGGGTAAACAAACTGTCCGTCTAATGGAAGAGTAGTTCGAAGTTCGACAATTTCAACCGCGGCCCGATAATCCCGGTCCGCCAAGTTACTAACAATTTTTAATTGCCCTCCTTGCTTGTTCTTCTATAATATGTGAGAAAAGTATTTTAATATGTGAATACTTTCTTCTGAATATAAAATTAGTAAGTAACTATAAAAAACAAATATTTGGGTTTTTTATTTATAGGAAAAACAGTCAATTTTAGAACGTTTTTGAAAGAAAGATAATGAGCTATATATATATATATAATACTAGCGGGCCCGGACGCGGCTACGCCTGCTTGAAATATAAGAATATAATTTCTATAGAAATATAATTTCAATCTAGATGAAATGCTAAAAGTGACTATTATATTTATTTTCATAAGGATGAATATCAAAATGACGCGGTAACGAACGCGGTCGCGTAGCGACGACGGTTGTTATTAACATGGCAGAATAAATTGCATGTCAAATTAGAAAGTATTTTAATTTATTAGTATATATGTGTAATGTAATATTATATAGCCTATAGCACTTCTGAAGAATGCAGCTTTCATACAAAACAAAAACAAAGTAAATCGATCCAGTAGATCCAGAGATCTTAGCGTTCAAACAAACAAACAAACAAACTCTTCCGCTTTATTATATTAGTATAGATGTCATATTGGATTTGTACCCACGTTGTAGGTACATACAAATTTAAAACAAGCTATATAAGCATCAAAGTAAGTTAACGAAATTCGATTTTATAATGTTTAAACGAATTAAAAATCAACAACATTGAGTAATTTTAATGTTAAATAATATTAAATTAATCATTTTCTAACATTTATTTATATAAATTCTTGAAATTACGTATAAAACAAATTTTATTAGTAAGTCATTTCTTTTATACCTCTCAATTTTTTTTATAAGACTCGTTTTGCCAATAACATTTCTTAGAAATTGCTTTCAATTGTCTTACGGAAGTTCTTTATTATTTTAACTTCAAATATTGGAAAATTTTAATAAAAAAATCAGATAAAAGACACCACTTTTGAGAGATCTAATAAGAAGTTGAAGCTTACATCAAAGTTCGTTGGGAGGAACAGCCGCAGTTTGCTGAACGCTTGAACATGGTAAAGCCACTAACTTTATATTACCCTTTCCATTCGAATAATCTACACTTCTTTATATTTGTATGCAATATATATATTTGTGACATAAAAATAAACATACCTATTCCTTTAAGTACTTTGATTTTTTTAAATATTTTGATTATAAAATTATATTTGAAAACGTTATATTTTAATAAACAGAGATAAGATTAAACAAATTTTACATATTTCATTCATTTGTAAAAGTAATAAATCAATCGGACATATATTAGGTGCAGTTCGTTTAAACTTTGTAATTGGGGCTTAACTCACATGTGTTGTTGGGATGTTCCTAATCTGCCAGGATAAGAAGTTTAGGTTTTAATCCTGACTTAATTACTCGCTATTAAGCTTTACCAGAATAAAACGACGGCTTATATTGACAGATGGATTGTCGTACTCTGTGATAGTGCTTATATTCTAAATACTTTTATTTATATAATCACTTATACATATGTATGTGCCTATTAATAAATATATAGTAGGGTAAGCAGATTTTTCTGGTGCTTACTAAACGGAGAGTTTTGACATTAGTTCCCTCCGGTGTCTATTTTCCGTTTACTGAGAGACGATGTTCCTTTTGTGCCCTCTACTTACATAATACATTTTCTACGCAACTATTTCAGTAATATCACATTTAACATGGAATTACTATAAAAACAATCAATTAACTATTTATTTTGTTCAGATTTAGTGTTAGTGTATTTTTTTACAAAAATTGCAGCCCCAATTGATTCTGAATTGAGATTTATTGATTTAGGATTACACGGTTTAAGTTCAATTCAGTTTTAGCTGTCAAAATGGGTTCAGATAGGCGGACATAATTGAACCTATTCATGACACCCCGACGTTTTCTCTTTTAATAAAATGGCTTACAAAGCGTAGTCCGCTATCGTGCTTTGCTTTTATAGTGCAAATCCAATATTTTCCATCGCACTTTTAAATGTTTTAATGAAACAGTTTTATTTTTTTGTGAGTATTGGTTATAGTTGCGATAGTATTTATTGACTTTATTAAATTATTGATGATATTTTTTTAACATATAGTTTTTAGTGGTTTTAAAATAATAATAATTTTAATTCAAATCGCAGCGTTAAGTCCCGCCACTCAATATGTAACGTCCGAAAATTTTGTGAAATGTGAGGTTTATTGTGAGGTTGCACTAGGTTTCCTGTCATTGGCTTTATCCCTGAAAAGCAGGGTAGCGTGCTCCACACTGTGTTCCAAAGATCAATAATAAAAGTGAACATTAATTAGAATGTGGATTTTTTTATAGCAAAAGGAGCAGCGAACGATAAACTTTATAAAAAGTCACTATATTGACTATCTCAACGCAGGGGCACAAGGCTTTAAACGCAACGTGAAATATTCTATATTTTCATTTCCACGATCTGGTAACTAGGCAAAGCACGGTGTTGAGTTTCGCCACTCAACAAGAAATGGCTCAAGAATTCGGTGGAATATTGGGAACGGAAATGTCGTAATGGGAAAGGAGTTCCTTAACACTAAGTTCCCAGGTTCCGTCTGCCGACCTTTCTATGTGTGAGATACAGCATTCTTGCCAGCCTAATAAAAAAACTATAGATATTTTTTGTTTTAAAAAAATTAAATAATGTAGTGCCCTCGTATTTCATTCCTAATTAAAATACATATAAAAACATTGTTTCATGTTAATATATATGACGTAAACGTATTATAGATATTAAATAAAAATATTAAAGGATGCTTCTGCTTTATAATTTCCCTCCAAATCATTTTCACAAGGGAATCTACAATAGATATATTATATTATGAGAGTAAAAGTAAACAAAAGGGACATACAATGCTGGATGAGAAAGCCTGTTATTGATGAAAGAGATCTTTCATTTGTTGTCGCAGCACCTGTCTGCTTTTGCTTATTTTGATTCAATTTGTACAGTTACTCAACTGTATGTTTTTATTTCCTATATAATAGCATAAAAATACTTTTGAATTATAAAGATAATATTTCTTTAAATATCTTTGAAAATAAAATTTCGAGAATATTACTGGCATCGTTTAAATTTTACTCGTCACATTATCACTCTACCTCTTTATATAAAAATGTAATTTTAAACATGTGACTATAACACGACGGTTGTAAATTCGATTTCGATTATTTATTAATATTTTCATTTTAGCGCACTGGTAACAAAAAAAAATGTTTGTAAGAGGATCGTCAATATTAGGGTCATTTACAAAAAGTAAAATAATAATACCCACATAATTATTTATAAAAGTAGAGGGCTATATTGACGTTTTTGATGGGTTGAGTCAGTGCTTAGTACGTCGTTATACTGCCTCTCGTAAGGTGTAAAATTATGACTAGATTATGATAAGTGTATATAAGTGTTAAGTGTTATAAAAATAGTGTAAAGTGTGCGGTGTACGAAGTTGTGAAGTATACAGGTATGTGTAAAAAGGACAATAAATTATGGTTAATAAGTGTACTAGTGTTGTATCTTTGACAAATGTCAGAAGTGACAGCCACGCGGATGGCTCTTCAAAAGAAGACAATGAAAATCGTCTTCCTTGAAGTAAGCATCGTTATGGAGGTATGAGCATTTTATTAATAGTAATAGTAATATTAGTTCTCAAATAGAAGTGGAGAAGCAGCACAATATAATAACAATATTCTAATAAGATATTTACAATTATATAACACTCATTGAAGATATCTACTTATCCATATTCCTTAAAAACATAAGTAATAACAAATTGTTGCTATTGTTGTTGCAAGGTAGGTAGTACCAAAAACGCAAGAGGATAATCAACCAATTGCAACACAAATAAAAAATTCAAGCCAGGAAATGCGTTACGGTTCGTTAAACAACAAAAGATATCGATTCTTATTCATTACTTATAGTAGCTCGTTTTATTCGAAGTTGTGCAGCTTTTATTATGTGTATTTTATTAAAATGAGCTTAGAATTTTATTTAAAGGTAGTAACGTACAAAAGCTTAGAGTTTTCTCAAGACAAATTATATTTTACCCATAGTAATGTTGTTTCTTAGACATATTTATTTATATAATTATAATAATAAAATACTATTTTTAAAGCCTTAAGATGTTGTTTTCATTAATGGTATTTATTTAATTATATCATAGTAATGCCTTGTGAGCTTGTGCCAATTCCAGTGTAAAGCTCCACAGATTATTTATCGGAGGGTTAACAAATTGCCGTCTAATGGTCGAGAAGTTTGAGGCATGAGAATTGGAACCACGTTCCAATAACCCATTTTAGTAGGAGTTTGGGGCGATTACCCGTATGTTGGGTTTACCAGAGATTATTCGACAAAATATGGGGTTAATGCCTAAATTACTATGTAGGTATTTTACACCGATATCTGAACCAAATAAAAATGTGTAGTTAGAATGAAAATAAGGCGATAAGCTAATAATTAATTGAATTTCTCTAAATATATATGTACAGAAACAGATATCTGAGAAAACACAAAATTTAGAACATTAAACAAAACATAAAAAATGTGTTTTTTTTTCAAATCACTATTAGATAAATGTCAAATACCTATTTTCAATTTCATTTGTGCCTTTCAATAAGGCCGAGTATTACACGAGGAAGCAATGGACGGAAGAAAGTAAACAAATTGTCTCTTTGTTCATTTAATGGAGGAATATTGAGTCCATTCTTCTAGATAATTTTGAATTCCAATATCCGCATTCCGTTACAAATATTCTTCGGGAATTGTACCAGTTTATGGTTACGGCGATAGGTGCATTATTATTGAAGTTTTGTATTGACATGTAGGAATACAAAATCATCATCATCAGAATGCAATTTGGATACGTTCCTCCTCTGGTATTACACGGAGTCCTGGGCGGCTGTGATTTCTTACCATCAGGTGACCTGTATGCTCATTTGAGTAAATAATATCTTCACCCAACTCCCACGCCAGGCGGGTTAGAACCTCGTGATAACTTGGAGAAGTAATATATTTTTCATCGTAACAATATAAGCATGTATTATTATTATTAATATAGAATATTGATCTCTCAAAAGGTATTTATTGCTATAGAATTTTTCATTACGCTTGCAAAGTGGACAAAGGTACGACCCTCGTCATCGTCTCTTTAGGTGGAGTGCGCCACAAAGATATAAGTACTTTTGAAATAAAACGCGTTTTCCTTATTAAATTTTATGTAAACCAATACAACAATACAATACTCGTATACTCACTTTACGCGTTTTCAGGTGTCAGCACAATTGGCTGTGCTAACTGAACATATTGACAAAAAATTAATGAACCAAATCTTTTAGTTCATTAATTTTTTAACAACATTTTCATTTATTAATTATTGCGCTTCAATCGTTCATTCTATTCTTATTTATAGCTTTCAAAGAATTTGTAGTCAGTTGTAACGCAGGAGCATAAGTGTATAACTGTAAGCGCGACAGGTTGCGAGTTCGATTCCCACTCGAGGGAATAAAAAAAATAATATTTTCAATTCTTCGCTGGTGTAGAGCGTGAACTTAACGCCGCCCTTTGCCTTGACACCAAAGCGAAGGAAATGGAAATATAAATTTAAACAAATATTTTATTTCCTCGCGTGGGGATCGACCCCACAACCAGTCGGTTTACAGTCACTCTTTGTGCCCCTGCACCACAACTGGCCTATAAATATTTTATTTATAAACTGCATAATTATATACATACACTACAATTAAAATTAATAGCTTTTATATTTATTAAGAAAATATTATTTAAAAACATATCCATACCTATATTATAAATTCGAAAGTAACTCTGTCTGTCTGTCTGTCTGTATTTTACGCAATCGGGGCCAAACCGCTATTTTAATTGTGATAAAATACTCATATAGAGATACTTGAGGGTATCGGGATGAACATAGGATAATTTTTTTTCTCATATTTGTTATATTTTCGATATATACTCATATATTAAAATACTTATTAATTTGACATGCAATTTATTCCGCCATGTTAATAACAACCGTCGCGTTGCTAAGCAACGATTTGCAAAGTTTGTTGTTATAAAACGTCACCCAAAATGAGATTGCTTAACGCATCTCTCTATTTAAATTTGAAAATAATTTTATAAATATATTTAATAAATATTCGTATAGTTCAAGCGGGCGTAGCCGCGTTCGGGTCCACTAGTCTTCTATAAAATAAAGTGAGGAAAATAAAAAGAACATTCGAATGAATTTGACATTGTCATCTCAACAAGAAAATGATACTTAGAAAATATTTGATATTATTTTTAAAGAATATCTGTTACTTTGGTAAACAAATTGTGACTGAGGCGAATAGGTATACGAGTATTGCTTACATCCCGATGATCATAAAACATAATATAGAATCGGTGAGTCACCCGCCCGCCGCGAGGGACACACCCCTGAAAATTCAATTACTTACTTTACGAATTTGAAGGTATCGAAAACTTATATATATATTGTTAGTGTATTTCGATATTTCCCTATGCTTCGTAATATGAGCCAACTCATATATATACATATAAATAAAATTGTAGTGTCTGTCTGTGATTTTAAAATAATCGTGTTTTTGTATGATGTGCAGACGTCGCCACAGGTATGGGTTGTGTCTATTAAATTTTGAGTATTTTAAAATGTTTCCTAAAAGTATTTTTTTCTTTTAAATACGTATCCATTTTTTTATTACGTGCTTGTGTATTTGTAGTGCCTGTGCTTGTATAAAATGGTTTTACATTGTTAATACATTACAATCTTCTCTCAGTAACAGTCTTTATACAATATTTAGGGTAGATATAATCTGTTATTCCCGAAAAAACAACCTGGATTACAATTTGTGAGAACACGAAAATATCCTTGTTTATAAAGAAATCTTGTTTTATCCGTGTTAAAGTAAAAAAAAA
>JAKRZM010000401.1:233261-243961 GCA_036379175.1 Heliconius cydno galanthus
TAAAAAATATAATATTGTCTTTAACTATTGTGACAAATAGGTGAACTGTTCACCTGCTGCTAGCCATAAAATATGCTGGTGTGCTCTGAAAATTCAATTATAGGTGCTGTAAATTTTCAGCTACCATATGCAAGTGCTATATATTTGTATTTAGTTAGTATTGCATTGCTTGTATGCGAAATATGTATATAATCTAAGTTTAGAATGGATTTACTATGAACGAGGGTGTAATAAATTTAAATGGTAAACGTAGAATTATAATTATTTGTAATTTATTATGTTTTTTAAAATTTAATACAAGAATATTAATTGTTGTAAAATGGGGAACGGAGTATCTTAACACTAGACACTATTTTGTTATTAAGTTTGCATCGTTCTAATAAAACATAAGATGTTATTTGAGTAAAAGAAAGCATACATATCTATATAAAGTTTGTAGTTTTCTTATAGGATAAGTTACATATGCCAAAAATATTTTTACATTTCCTGTAATTTCTAATTTTAATTCTCTGGAGAATTGTTCAAAACTTGTAATAATAACATAAATATTGTATTTATTCTGTATTGACAACAATCGGTTTTAATAAAACAACAACAACAAACAACAGAATTAACTATTAGCAACACAGAATGGAAGACAGATTATAAATGCCACCAGCATACATACCTTAACAATTGAATGTCCACAGCAATATGTACACACGTTTAATTAGGTCCCTCAGGTGATAAACTAAAATATATTATATGAAGTTATTACGTTCATAAATTAATTAATATATTAGGTACCACTGCCATCTACATAGATTAATTTAAAAATATATTTTTTTATTTTATTTTCTTAACCTCACACTATACCTACATATAGTAGGTTAAGTAGGCAGAGGTAGGAACCTAGTGTTGAGACATTTCCCCACTTTCCGCCGATTTTTCGAGGCATTGCGTGTGAAGTTGCGGAACTCAACGCAGCGGTCAATTCATATTCGTGGTATTTCTGTTTTTTTTTTTTAGTTTTATATTAAAAAACCGGACAAGCGCGAGTCGGGCTCGCCCACCGAGGGTACCGTACAAAATTGGAGGTTTTGAGCTTTTTATAAAACTTAGGTTTGGCTGAACCCGAACCCTTTCATCTGATACCTCACTTGAAGCCGCTAGGGCTTTAATATCAAATTTTCCCCCATTTTTAGGGCTATTATTTTTTGAGATTTACCCATAAATGTATAGTTTTTATATTTTTTCCAGAATAAGTACTACATGTAGATGCTAGCTACCAAATTTCATAATTCTAGGTCAACTGGAAGTACCCTATGAATTTTGATTCCCTTCATAGTGTCAAAATACGCATTTTTTGCGACATAAACGGCCATATCTTTTTCCTAATCTATATATATATATATATAAAATCGAAAGGTCACTCACTCATCACGAAATCTTAGAAACTACAAGTGCTAGGAATCTGAAATTTTACATAGGAGTTACTTATACGACGTAGGTGCTCGCTAAGACGGGAATTTGCAATATTCAACTTCTAAGGGGTTGTTTTTGGGGTTGAAAGTTTGTATGAAACTTCGTTACTACAAATGCTAGGAGTAGTTGCATGGACGTCACTTATAGGACGTAGGTACTCATGGAGACAGAAATTAATAATAACGTAGATCACGCAGGCGAAGCCGCGGGCGGGCCGCTAGTTTAATATAGAAATAAGTTTTATCAGGAAATCATGGGGCCATAGATCTGAGTATATGGTTTGAACCCGATATCTCCAAGCGTTCCTAAGATAAATAGTCTTGACAGATAGACAGACGGACGGACAACAAGGTGATCTTAAAAGATTTCCTCCTTTCCTATAAGATTTTTTTCTTTTGAGGTACGGAACCCTAAAAATTGGCAAAACATTTATACAAAACGTGTGGTATAAATTACGTATTTGTTAGTTATTAATGTGAAACCACTGTATTGCTAATTGCTATACGTCGGTTTACTGTTCCATTGCACCGCAATATTTTTATTAATGTTTTTGTTAATTAAAGTGCTTCCATTTGCGCTATAGCACTGCTTTTATAAAATTATCCGCAAATATACTGTTCATAAACATTCAAGTAATATATCCAACAACAATTCATTTTTTTTAATCATATATTTGAGTTCAAAATATAGGTTATAAATTTGACTAGCAATTGAACTTTGCATTTCACCACTTTATGTATAGATTTAATTGTTAATCTATTAGTATCTATTAGTATCTATTAGTATCTATTATTTAATTGTTTATCTATATTGTTAGTATATACGTGTAATTCTATTCAGAACGATGCGACTGATAATTTGGAATTTTATTTACTTAAATAAGTAGTTCTTAAATAAAAATATATACACATACATAAAAAAAACTTGACTTGCTGCTATTAAGTATCTACATATATTTGATTTTATTTGCTAACAAATTTTAAACTCTTCGATTTGATTTCAAAATTGTTATCGATAGTTTAATACGTCAATTAAATAATTCTAATATACATAGGATCGTGGGTGACAGATATCCACTCAGATGTGTAGTAATTTAATCTAAGTTACTCGCTTATTGATGTCACTGGATACGGCTGTTAGTGCGTGATAAACAATTTAAAATATCATTATGGGATTTAAACTTGTTTATATGATTTTTTTATATGTACATCAAATATGCTCTAATGAAGGAATAAATTTCAGTATCATATTTATTACTCGACTGTGTCACATGGAGGCAATAAATACTTAATATTTGAAATGTTTTGAAATTCAATATTAATAAAAAATATATTTTTTATACCATATTTTTCAATACCAAATTATAAAATGGTCTGTATATTATATAAATAATTAATAGGATTAAACGGTCCCGAGCAACTTTGATTCATTTAGACGTAATCCGCCATCGGCGCTCCACCTCGTACTATCTCATTAGATGGCTAATTTGTTTAGGGATCTCTGAAGGGATTGAAACATTGTGAATTTAGTTTTGTTTGATGGGTCTTTGTTGAATCTGTTTTTCAATTTTAATATATTCTAAAAAGAAAGTAATAAATTAATGGCAAAATGAGACCAGTCGTGGTGCATGGGTACAAAGCGTGACTGTACACTAGACTGGTTGTGGGTTCGATCCCCATTTGAGGAAATGAAATATATATTTAGTAACGTTTAGTAACGTTAACTGGTATTTAAAATTAAAATATGTAGAAAAGAAATTACGAAAAAAATGTTCAATAAGTGATTAAAATCACTTACTTTTATGTGGTAAGGCACAGTATCGATGATACTGGGAGAAGGTCACGTTAAAACATAAGGACCTCCCGGAGGGTATGTAAGATGGACATCTCGGAGGGTATGGCGAAAGAGGTATGCAGATTTCTCGGCTAGGACGTAAACAACACTACGACACGCCCTGTAAAAAATCTGTGTCCAGACCGACGCAAAGTTATTGTATTTCTTGCTAATAAAACACGTCCCTTCTAAACTAAAACTATAGCTCGTCTACAAACTATCTAGTTCTACCAAGCTAGCCTTGTGGCGCTAATTTGCATGTAAAAACAGAGCTCGAGAGATATTTTCCCTTAGTGGTTTCGTTTATTTCGTGCTTCATGCAGCTAAAGGACCGTCGAAAACGTTATTAATCAAAGTAGTAATATAATTATACATTTAGTTCTTTATTAGATATTAATCTATATATAAATTGCTTAAAATATCTGTTAGTGATTTCAAAATAATCGTGTTTTTCAAATGCATATATGTAGTTATTTACGCGATTATTATTGTTACTAAAACAAATAATCAATATTAAAATTATTTGCCTGTTTTTCTATTTGTCCGGCCTTATCTCCGTAATAGCTGGACCGAATTTTATGAGAATTTCATTGAAAGATAGAGGGGGTTATTGAACAATATATTGGCTAATTTAATTTAATTTAATTTTATTGTTAACTCTAATTAAAAAGAAAATATGGAAAAATAACTATTATAATTAAAATGAACTACTAAAATAAAAAGATAATAGGTATATTTTAAAAAGCAAAGCTTAAACATCAGTAGGGGAATGAATAATAATATATTAATTACGATTTCATTGCTGCAAATGAACATCCAGAGCAGACAACTCGTAAAGATGAAGTTTAATATGTTTGGCATCTATTCTGCGCTTTGCCAAATAACTTACACAGCTTCGTGCATAAGCTGATACCTTTATGCTGAATATATTGAAATCATAATTACATAAATTACCCAAATAAATGTGTATTATCTACAAATATAATTGTAATTCATTACTAAGTTAAGTTACGTATAAAATTCTTCGTACAGGTAAATCGCGTTTGTTCCACGAGTTTAAATAATATTTACTTACGCTTAACGTTGGATAGCTTAAATAATTCTAATAACTAAAATAAACTCTCTCAAGCTCCGAAGCCAGGGAAAATTATTTGTTTGGGTCCCAAAACAAACAAGCGGGAACTTGTGTAAAATTTGTAGCTCCGACACACATATTTAGCCTCAGAGAAGGCTAAGTAACATTACGTTTAATAGGCTCTTAATGACATTAAGAAAACGCTAGCGACAATGTCGTGTTGAGTTAGAGTTAGCAAGGGACGGGCCGGTCATAATTAAGTTTTCGATGGAGCTGAAATGTGGTTCCAGTGCAAACAGCGGGCCCCCGACTTGTTCACAACATTTTATCGTACCCAGCCATTAGTAAAATTCGGTCCTTCTAATTGAATGTAGAATATATTTTGTAGATTGATTGTCGATTATGGTAAATATTCAACATTAGACTCGCTTCGCTTTTGTGTTGGCGGAAATTGTAGAAAGTTACTGTGTTCTATATAAACAAGAAAGAAACGTGTTCCGTTTGTATATTTTTATATTATAAAGTATTTATATACTTGTATTAAAACAGACTCTACTTGTCTTCATTATAAATGATAATATAATATGAGGCACAGAACGGATCGATGATGTGGTTTTTGAAACATTACCCTTATTATATTTTATTATATAATACAAAAAAGTATTTATAACAGCTTAACCTGCTTTCGTAAAACAAAATTGTAGATATTACCAATTCGTAAAATAAAATTCTTGCATCATCATTTGAAATTATGAATGTCGTAACTTGTGGTTGTAAATTGGGACACAGGCAATCTAAGGAAATTCGTTCGCACAGGCAATCTAAATACAATAGTTAAAAATAAATATTAAAATATTTTTACCCAAAAACATATTGACATAGATGATTCTGTAATTGAAAGATGTTTTTCACTTAGATAATTATGTAGTCTTAATAACAGATGTATAAATTAATATTAGGTATTTTATACCTGCGCCACGACGAGGCAAGTGTGTGACTGTAAACGCGACTGGTTGTGGGTTCGATTCCCACTCGAGGAAATAAAACATTTTTTTATATTTAAATTTTCCTTTTTTTTTCGCAAAACGCGGTGTTTAGTTCCGCAGCTCAACACGCAATGCCTGCAGAATTCGCCGGACAATCGTCTTAGCAATAGGTTCTTTCTGCCTACCCTGCTTGCTGTACGTGGTGTACTGCGTGAAGCTGTTAAATTATATTATATGCAAAATGAGCCTATATACATATACATATATAAAACAAACATTAAATTTATTTTAGTGCAGCTTTTAATTTAGTAATAATAAGTTACCAGTACTAGTAACATTATAACTGTTGTCGGCAGAAACGAACCCGAACAAGCGAATGCGACCGCAATATACGAATGGCCAAAATTAAACCGCTTTGGTAGTTAACCAAAAGTATTTACTTAATTTTCAGTTAAATTTTGACGCTAATTTCACATTATAACTAGCGGTGAGTTTGTTTATTAAAATAAATTTGAATTACAATCATTTTGTGTTTAGTATATGTTGCATTAAATTTAAGTTTTAATCAAATTTAAGCTTTAACAAATATTAATTCACAGATTATGCTAACTAAAACATAATGTTTCGTTTATGTTGGAATATGTGTTTTTTAGATTTTCACTGACAGAATAAACAGAACGTATAAAAATGCGTGAACGTATGGTTTAGCGTTCAGAGCGCTTGGACGGTTGCCCAGAGGCGCTGGTTGCCTGCCGAGGCAAATGAGGCGTGACTCAACGCCGCGCTTGCCTTGACACCAGATCGAAAAGATGAAAATATTTAATATTTCATTTCCTCGAGTGGGAATCGAACTAACAACCTGTCGCATTGACAGTCACACATTAATTAAGCTTAAAAGGCTGGCCTCAAAGTAATTGAGTTTAAAATTAATTATTAATTGAATACATCCTTCAAATATAAGCCCATAGTTGCTACGACGTATCATAAATTTATAGCTTAGAGCTCCACAGGAGTTGTGCGGAGTATTAGTAAGTCAGTTTAATAAGATCTAACTGCGCCCACATAGCTGAGATGTCTTATCGAGTTAGGTTATTCTCATGGAGATATTCGATGGAGTTTCGTTATTATTTTAGTGCAAATAAGCGATAGTTTATTAGTTAAGATTTTTTAAAATTTAATTTATTATTAACTTTAACTTGTTATTATCATTAAATGATTAGTTAAAGACGAGAATAATCTTGTGAATTGTTTTACTTGTTTATCAAATATCATCGAACCATAACACTAGGTTCCCAGGTTCCTTATGCCTAACCTGCTATGTGCGGGCAATAAATATACTACGCTATGATCCCATATAAGCAAAGTAATGCAACGGCTGAATAGAGTGCATAACTTTGAAGCTTAATGCGATCGTTGTTACAGAGTCGGCTATTTAAAAACTAATATAGTAGTAATACTTTTATTAAAATATATTTATATAAACCAATACAGTATCTTTTAACGAGTTCGTGAAATTTATAAATGGGATAGCCTCTGATTGTAATCCACAGGCGTAAGTTGTGGGTTCGATACCTGCTCAGGTGAATGATTATATTGTGTATTTAAATTGTTTTCATTTGCGTAATATTTTATGTTTGATAAACAATTAAATTCTATATAATAAGTTAGACTGCAGCTAAATAAGTACTTAAATATCACGAAAAGCTTTTTTATCATATAAACGGTTTAGTTGATGGTAAAAGTTTTAAAGGAAAAGTCTATTTTATACTTTTCTGTATTTAAATAAAAACTTACATACATACATACATAGCTTCACGCTTTATCCCTAGCGATATAGTCAGAGAGAACGGAGATCCAAACGCTACGGTCTCTACATACCTCTTTCGCCTCGGCCACTGTCATCAACCTCTTCATACATGCCCTCCGGGGCAATTTACTACGGGGTTACTCCAATTTCTGTTGCCTTTAAAAGATATGCACAGGTAAATAAAAGCAGAAAAAACGACAATATTTTTATTTTGTACAAAACATTTGTAGTAAATAAGCGAAAAAGCACAACAACGAAGCACTTCTGTATTTTCTGTTAATTAATCAAATCAGTTTCAACATTCGTCTCTCTAAAATTAAAAATACGAGTATAATTACCGTATGTACAGTCGTATACAAACGTGTATTTTTAAATTTTCGTATTGTATTTGCATTTGGGAGCTCGATATGAGCGCTCGCGTTAATAAACCAGCGCTCTCTTGAGACTTTTCCTGTGTTATTGAGTCGATATTGGCTTATAGTAGTTATATCTATTTGTGATTAGTTAGTCCCAAGATAGTTTCAGAATGAGAAGCGAATATGAACGTTGTGGAATATTTTGTATGAATTTATTTTTTGTTGATTATAAGTTTAATTTTTATTTTATTTTTAGCATTCTTTCTTTGTATTGCGATTTTTTTTCCGATGTCAAGAATNGTAGATGGAGTGTCTCAACACTAGGTTCCCAGTTTCCTTACGCCTAACCTGCTATGTGTGGGCAATAAATATATTACGTTATGATCCCGTATAAGCAAAGTAATGCAACGGCTGAATAGAATGCATAGTTTTGAAACTTAATGCGGTCGTTGTTACAGTGTCGGCTATTTAAAAACTAATATAGTAGTAATACTTTTATTAAAAGATATTTATATAAACCAATACAGTATTTTTTAACGAGTTCGTGAAATTTATAAATGGGATAGCCTCTGATTGTAAACTACAGGCGATAGTTGTGGGTTCGATACCTGATCAAGTGAATGATTATATTGGGTATTTTAATTGTTTTCATTTGCGTAATATTTCACGTTTGATAAACAATAAATTCAATATAATAATAAGTTAGACTGCAGCTAAATAAGTACTTAAATATCGCGACAAGCTTTTATATCATATAAACGTTTTAGTTGATAGTGAAAGTTTTAAATCAAAAGTCTATTTTATACTCTTCTGTATTTAAATAAAAACTTACGAAGCGCTACGGCCTATACATACCTCTTTCGCCTCGTCCACTGTCATCAACCTCTTCCTACATGCCCTCCGGGGCCGACTTACTACGGAGTAACTCCAATTTCTGTTGCCTTTAAAAAATATGCACAAATAAATAAAAGCAGATAAAACGACAATATTTTTATTTTGTACAAAACTTTTGTAGTAAATAAGCGAAAAAGCACAACAACGAAGCACTTCTGTATTTTCTGTTAATTAATCAAATCAGTTTCAACATTCGTCTCTCTAAAATTAAAAATACGAGTATAATTACCGTATGTACAGTCGTATACAAACGTGTATTTTTAAATTTTCGTATTGTATTTGCATTTGGGAGCTCGATATGAGCGCTCGCGTTAATAAACCAGCGCTCTCTTGAGACTTTTCCTGTGTTATTGAGTCGATATTGGCTTATAGTAGTTATATCTATTTGTGATTAGTTAGTCCCAAGATAGTTTCAGAATGAGAAGCGAATATGAACGTTGTGGAATATTTTGTATGAATTTATTTTTTGTTGATTATAAGTTTAATTTTTATTTTATTTTTAGCATTCTTTCTTTGTATTGCGATTTTTTTTCCGATGTCAAGAATAGTTAGAGTTAGAGTTAGTTAGTGGGATGTGGAGTATCTTAACACTAGGCTCCCTCCGCCTATCCTGCTACACGTTAAGCTGAAAACAAAATATTAGTCTAAGTATTTAAAATGAAATTATATTTGCGTAAATTGTATCTACCAAATAATCAAAGTTTATATAAGTAATTACTATTACTTGTCTAACTTTCATGAGCAATCAGTCTTTAGATTGGAAACTTAATTAAACTTGTTGTAAAATATAAAATACCGAATAGTAGACTAACTAACTACCTAAGTCACGTTTTGAGTACTTTTATATAAGAAATGAAAATAATATTATCTATTTGTTTTCATCAAATCTTAATTTACGAATTTTAACTGATTATATTTTTTGTTATTCGTAGCGTCATGGGATTGGTTGGCACGGGCCGAGACTTGCTGTTCTTCGGGATATCGCGTGTTAAGTGGCGGAATTCAACGCCGCGCTTATTCTTGTCACTTTAAAAATTATTCATTTCCTTATGTGGCAATCAAACCACACGTCGCGTTTACAGACAGACACGAAATACACAAAAGAATAATAAATATATATAATTTTACCGAATTTTACCAAATTGTCATTCGAACATTCCATTTTAGAAAGTTAAACACAATATTACGTTAATATCAATTGCAAAATGTCTCCTGACATTGTCTTAAATCCCATAAACACGGAGAATATAACCTTTTAGGCAGTCAGCCGAATTGTATTTAATCCATAGTGTCGTTATAAATGACTATCAACCGAAGGGTCTCCATGTTGTTCTTATCCAACCCTGAGACGTCGTTGATACTTTCGCCTGCTCCGTGTAGATAAAGGCTCACGAAGTATTAAACACAGATTATTGCGCATTTTCTCTACAATTTACATAAGTCAATACGTATTATGCTCCATCAAATAGAATTTCAATGCCTTATTGGAATGTTATTAGCTATAGTTATAAAACGAATTCTATTACTTGTTTTATTAGACTAGCGGACGCACGCATCTTCGCTTGCTTATTTAGGGGTGAATTCTAATAAACCATGAAACACGTGTTCAATGAAGTATTTTTAAGTCTAAATTTCTAATTTTCTAACAATCGGTGGCGATTTAAAAAAAAATCCATACAAACTTTCAACCCCTACTTCACCCCTTTAGGGTTAAAATTTTTCAAAATCCCTTCTTAGTGGATGTCCAGATTACGAAAGTAAACTTGTGTCCAAATTTCACGTTTCTACGCACAGCGTTTACAACCGTGTGTACGTCTTACCTCAGTAAGTGAGGACAAGTCCTTTTATATATTAGGTAAGTTTATAAAAGACTTGCAAAAACTTACGGTGCTTGGAATATGTGTAAGTTAGCTATGGCTGGATTACTGTATGTACTGCAAATGTAATGAGTATTATGTTACTTTAATGTTTCATTGCAATTCCTTTTACTGTGCTGTATTTACATGGAAAACTAGTAAATTATTATTTGGATAAATATTTATATGAAATTAAATAAAAAAAGATCAGGTAAAGTGTGACTGTAAAATCGCATGGTTGTGGGTTCGATCCCCAATCGAGGAAATAAAATATTTATTTACATTTACATTTTCATTTCTTCGCTCTCTGGCGTTGAGTTCCGCCACTCAATACACAATGAAAAGAATTCAGCGGAAAGTGGGGAATGGAGTGTCTTAACACTAGGTGTACTCTGCTCCTGCTGTTTGCAGAATACAGAATTAAGTTGT
>JAKRZM010000401.1:244388-263610 GCA_036379175.1 Heliconius cydno galanthus
CCATACAAACTTTCAACCCCTACTTCACCCCTTTAGGGTTAAAATTTTTCAAAATCCCTTCTTAGTGGATGTCCAAATTACGAAAGTAAACATGTGTCCAAATTTCACGTTTCTACGCACAGCGGTTACAACTGTGCGTACGTCTTACCTCAGTAAGTGAGGACAAGTCCTTTTATATATATAGATAAGTTATAAAAGACTAGTAGAAACTTACGGTGCTTGGGATATGTGTAAGTTAGCTATGGCTGGATTACTGTATCTACTGCAAATGTAATGAGTGATGTTACTTTAATTTTTCATTGCGAAGCGAAGCGACGCGCCTACATGGAAAACTAGTAAATTATTATTTGGATAAATATTTATATGAAATTAAATAAAAAAAAAGGTCAGATAAAGTGTGACTGTAAAATCGCATGGTTGTGGGTTCGATCCCCAATCGAGGAAATAAAATATTTATTCAGATTTAAATTTTCATTTCTTCGCTCTCTGGCGTTAAGTTCCGCCACTCAACACACAATGAAAAGAATTCAGCGGAAAGTGGGGAATGGAGTGTCTTAACACTAGGTGTCCTCTGCTCCTGCTGTTTGCAGAATACAGAATTAAGTTGTTATTAAAAAAAAAATAGTTAATTAATTAGTGTTGCAATTAATTTCATACTTAAATTAAATACTTTTTACAATCAATTTGGAACCCCAATTACAATTCTAAAAAGAAGGTATTTTTTTCTTAACAGAAAAAAAATAGCTTTTTCTTGTTCTTATATGTATTGAAACAAAAACAAAATAATTAATTTCCTTCGAAATGTGTAAAAAAAAACAATTGAAGTTCTTTGCAAGGGAGCGAGAACCGTAAATGTTTGGGGTAAACAATGAGACCGCAATTTGTGGTGACATGGCTCTGTTGATGCAAATCAAAATACGACCAAATAAGATCATGATGTTATTTTTTTTATTTATCAATGAATCGTATATAATCCTTTCCGTTACGCCTATAAATAATTTATGATATTTATCAGTATTTAAAAATTAGGAAGTTAATTATTTTCCTTTCTATTTCATTATACTGTCTGCTCAGGCCTTTACTACAAATAGAAATTATTATTAATTATTACTACTATTGGTAAACGTTAAAATCAATAAAATACTTAATAGCGCTACCGTTATCCGTTTAATATTATAACCATGTTGTTAGAAATTGTATCGCATATATTTAAACTTTATATTAGTTCCGCAGGAAACCTAATTAGCAATATCCGGTCGCCGTTGTAACGTGTTGCAAATAAGCATACCGAACTTAATATGCTGTAAAACGAAGCTATTACTTAAGCAATCTGCACTTAAATATCCTCCACAAATTGATAGAATTTGTATTGTGTTCTACAATTGCAATTTGTTAAATTTGAAACAAGATAAGTTAATTGTCATGGCCAATTCGTGTCATGGCTAGGCCAGTCGTGGCGCAGGGGCCAAAGTGTGACTGTTAATACGACTGGTTGTGGGTTCGATCCCCACTCGAGGAAATGAAATATTTACTTAAATTTATATTTACATTTCTTCGCTCTAGTGTCGAGATAAAGCATAATTGCATTATAATGAAGTATTGTTTCAGTATATTCTTATGTAAGAATTAATTGTTATCAGTTTTAGGGTGGTTCTGCCACTCACACACAATGTCTTGAATTCGGGCAGAAAGCTGAAAACATAGCGTCTTGAATCTTGACGCCAGGTTCTCTCCGGCTAATCCATGAAGCTATTTTATTTTGAATTTACCCTATAGATTACAGAAAATGAGATCAGGTAAAAACGAACTACAATATATTAAAGGCAAAGAATAAACATTTCGAAATTCATACACAACATATAAAGGTTGAAGAATAGAAATTCATTTTTTAGAAATAAATGTCTTTAATCTATCAAACGAAATAAAAATACTCGAGTAGAGTTAGGTTTGTAGTTAACTATTTTATATTGTATTGGCCTTTGTATTTTTGAAGGTTTATCAAAAAATATAACGTCAGCATTTTTTTTAAAGTGTAGTATGGTTGACAAAAAATAGATCACCCACAGCGATACAACCATTTTTTCGCATTTTAAGGGTTAGCGACTTTAAGTTGATAAAAGGTTTTATAACGTTTTTCATATTTTTTTATTTACTTCTATAACGTTTTATATATTGGCTTGTCCAATTGTAATTTTTTTTATATATCTCTCTGTATTTACTGTAATAGACAGACAAAATTTAGTGTATATTTACTCCGTTCTCGATGAATCTCCAACTTATATTCAAATAGATAATTAATTATGCCATATTATTTACGACTCTATAATATAACACGATATGTGATGTTCTACGATAAATCAAACGCCATAAAATCAGTACACCATCATGTTAATGTTATTGGAAACCGTAAATAAAAGGAAAATTGCTATATCGTCTCTATGTGCGGGCGGCGGAGAGCCTTGGGTACACCCGTACTGCGCATAATGAAGATTTGTAGCTGGCAATAAAATACTATTGTGTGTCGTATCTCTTTGTATCGCCATTCACAAAGCCGGACACTGGAAGTCCGTGATTTCATTTCGTAGGAAAATTACCAGCATCCCGTTTAAGTTATTTATTAACTTGCCTGCTTTGTTTGGGTTAGGGATTTGCAAGCGGTTCTAATCGCGCGGTATTTATTCAGACGTAAATTCATATGATAACTCTTCATTATGAAACGTAAATTAAACCTGCATTACGCTTTTAAATTAAAAAATATTACAGATATTAAAAGTACATAAAAAATATGTTTTCTTTTTTAATCTGGGAAACTGGGAAAAAACTCTTCGGTAGAGCAATTGATTAAAAATAAACTTATTATGTATCTGTATATAAAAATGTGGATGGTTTATTATAAAAAAATATATTTTCATTCAATTGAAATTCTACAAAAAAATCATTAGTGTTTGTGGTATTTTTTGTACGAAACAAGCCCTGCATGTACTATATTCAATAAAACAAAGGTAAGCTGAAGTATTTTACACAATTTGTTAGCTCGCGGAGAACTTTCAACCCGAGTTTTAATTACAAGCGACATCAAGCAAATAGAGGTTCATAAAATGCTTTTCAAGTTGAAATATCACAGAAGGCAAATTGCAGTGAGCGAGTCGACAATTGAAAAGCTGATGTCTGTCCCCTGCAATGGTATGACTGTGCATTAACGATTATTTCCAGTGGCAGCGAACTTTGCAATATGCAGGAGTTAGATTTATGTATATAATTTAGTAAATCTCTAAATTAATACTTAGTAAATTTAATCCTTACTTATATTATATAAATATCATTTTGGAATTGTGGATTCTTGCAGCAACCCTTATGCACCACTACGCATGCGTATTTATAATATGTGAACTGAAACCATATAAGCATACGGTTTTATATCAATTGATTGAAACAATTTATATATTTATTTTTGTATTTTAACTTTTCAATTAATTTAAAAGCAAATATTTTGAACTAATACCAGTCGATAGAAATGTATGCATAATGTACCTACTAACCTATAAATTATATTGTTAAAATTATTTCACGATTTAAAACTATAATAACAGTTTTGTCTTAACGTGTGATTTAAGGGATTTATATAATGTCTAAAGTTGGCAATATCTGCAGTAACTGCGCCTTGCTGAGCGTGCCGAGTAAATAATGATGTTGCAGCGCGAACTCAGCTACATGCGGAGCAGGCAGCGTCGTAATGTAATATTAAAGCGACCGCACGCTCGCGGGTGATAGGCGAGACGCGGAGGCCTAATTGACATATTAACTAGATCATAATCTATTATAGAGTAATCAGCATCAGCTTGGTAGGCGGAGGGAACCTAGTGTTAAGACACTCCGTTCCCCGCTTTTTGCTGAATTTTTCGGCTTTTGCCTTGATCGAACCCACAACCGCCGCGTTACAGTCGCACCCTTGCGCCACTACACCACGATGACCTCAATTATGCCCCTGTTATATAGTTAAATGTAGTTATAAAAGATAACGACGGTTACCATCAGTAAACACGAGTTATAGATGGAACCTGTCATTTTTATGTATACCCAAAGAGGTAATATTTTGTATTTTTTTGTCAAATTTGAGACATAAATACGTATTTTATGCTATGAAATATGGAACAGTTAAAAATACCAGCCATTTAATTTAAATATATTGTAACGACACCATAGCCTGACATTTATACTGACGTTGGTATAAATCTGAATTTGCGTGACATATAGAACAATAATAAACTTTACAGAAGCACCTCATTTTATAAACATAATTTATTTTGAATAATATAGAAAATTACATTAATGAAAATATTTCACAATAATTAAGGTATATCTAAATTGGGATTAATTATGATATAATTTATTTTCATTAAAATAACACTGAATTAAAAAAAATTGTGGAAGTCGTATTCGAGTCATTAAGTATATATCTATATATGTCATAAAGGCAAGTTCGCAGTGAGTTAAGTAAGTAAATCAGCGAAATTATTATTATAAACAATATTTTAAATATTATTTACTGTCGTATTTTATAGAAATGGAACATTCAAAACGTATCGCAAGATTTTAATTAAAATGTTCGAATAAAGTACAACAGAATTTTAACAGAATTATTAAGGAAAAGTGAAAACATTAATATTAAGTGAAATTACATTGGTAACATTTTTTCTAGAGAATTATAAATTGTAAAGGTTATTATAAAAAACCCGGTAAAGCGACAGTCGAGCTCGCCCACGGAGGGTTCTTCGTACAAAAAAAAGGTGGTTTTGAGCTTTTTTCTGAAATTTAGACTTAGCCTAACCAGAGAGATTTCATCTGATACCTCCCTTGAACTAGCAGCTTTAATACCAAATTGGCCCCCTTTTAAGGCTATTATTTCATAGGATTTAACCAAAAATCTTTTAATTGCGTTGACTTTGAGGCTTAATTTTTTCTGTGCACCAAGGGACTATAGACCATATGGATATTTGATGTTCCTCTAAGCTTGATTCCACTACGCAATTTTGAGATCAAGGCCCAGGCAACAAAGTGATCCAATAAGAATTGCTTTTTTATCTTTTGGTGTACGGAACCCTAAAAATGAAGACTCGATTTCGATTGTTGATTTTATTATGTAGTGTTTAGACATAAATACATTATTACAGCAAAGACTATGTGTAGTATAGGTGTTCTCTTGGATATATAGAGACATCAAGTGTATGTCTTAATTAAATGAACCGATACTGAGTAGTATCTATGAACTAATATAATATTGTACCCTTGGAACTAAATGTAATCAGATCGAAGTCTCGCTGAAAGTGAGTTCCTGCGAAATCAATTAAGCACCGTAATTACGTACGCTGTGGGTGCTCTTACGGCAGAAGGTAAGTAAAAGCGCTTTTGCGTCGAGCCGACTTCCTCGTGCAGTTAATTTAAATAAATAAAGCACACGTTGAAAGGTTCCCAGCTCTAAGGAAACATTTCAGTATAATATGAGACAACTAAGTATTTTTACTGTAAACGCGACTGGTAGTGGGTTCAATCCTCACTGGAGGTAATGAAATGTTTATTTAAATTTATATTTAAATTTCTTCGTCTGTAAATAAAGTTAATGTAAATAATAAAGTAAATGAGGACATATTTTAAACGAAAAAACCTACATCAAGTACACGACACGTAATTACGCAGCTTCCGGTTGATACAAGAGTTGCGATGTCAAGTTTTTGTAACGAACGTGGTCAAGGCCGCGCTCAGTGACTCTCGGCTTAGAGGGTTAAATCCAAAACTCAAGAGTCCTCGGCAGTAACGAACTCACGAGAAATAAAACGCGGTTGTAAGATTTTTCTAAATATAAGATCTTTATTTTTTTTAAAGATATGAAATTTAGTCTTAATCTTGGTTTTTAATAATGAAACTGTTTATTATTAACATTGACAACTTATATTTAGATAAGTTTAACGGCTGTCACGAGGACCGCTGACAGGTTGAAAACACCAATTAGGAACATTCATGTACCTTCTGCTTAATTTAAGACGCGGACTTCTGGAGGCATTGCGTGTTGAAAGGGTGAACTCAACGCCGTGGTTTGTTTCGACACCTTCTTTCATGCTTAATTTCCTCGAGTGGGAATCGAACCCAGAACCCGTTTGGATTCACGCTTTGTGCCCCTGTGCCACGACTGGCTTCTGCCAAAATCAATTAAAATAATTTCAATGATAATATACAAAAAGTAATTAACGGAAAAGCTTATACACACAGACGCCATACAATTAAGAAAATAAGTCCGAAGTAAACAAATAAATTAAATCAAATACTTTGTGAAGTTGATTAGATATTCCGTCGAGCCTCCTTGACGAAATTTAAATGAAATAGTAACTTTGGGAGACATTACCGATTGTCTTAAATGTTAAGCTCTCAAGAGAGTGCTGCCTTAAGATCTTTGGACTGGAAGATTAATATCCCGTGAGTGAGCTATAAGCATTAAATAGATGTATTCACGACACTGTTTAAATATTTAAAAATCTTATCTAGTATAGGTTGATTGATTATAGACGTTTGTGATAATACATTATTTAGATACTGTTTAGTTGATAACTTTAACAATTTTTTTATCGTCGAATCATCCGCGTGTGTTCTTATATGCTTAATATATGCTTTTAATGCGATTTCTAATACGTAATATTTAAAATTTTGGGTAACTCAGTTGGTATGTAAAATGAGTTTAGAGTTAGTTCAGCATTATTTATACCTATCTTACAACTATACTTTCTTTTTATTACCTACTAGTGGACCCGGACGCGGCTACGCCTGCTTGAACTATAAGAATATTTATTAAATATTATATATTATATTTATTTTTATAAGGATGAATATCAAAATATAAGTTCATTTTGGGTGACGTTTTCTTAAAACAACAAACAAACTTTGCAAACCGTTGCTTAGCAACGACGGTTGTTATTAACATGGCAGAATAAATTGCATGTCAAATTAGAAAGTATTTTAATTTATTAGTACATATTTGTAATGTAATGTTATATAGCCTATAGCACTTCTGAAGAATGCAGCTTTCATACAAAACAAAAACATAGTAAATCGGACCAGTAGATCCAGAGATCTTAGCGTTCAAACAAACAAACAAACAAACTCTTCCGCTTTATTATATTAAGTATAGATTTAATATACCTAGGTTTATTGGTCCATAGAGCGGTTTGTAATATGGAACTATTAAATAACTTTCCCAAATTAAGTTATTTTTTCTGAGGCCAGTCGTAGCGAAGGTGCACAAGTGGCTGTGGGTTCGATCCCCACTCAAGGAAATGAAATATTTATTTAAAATTTATAAGAAAATCTATTACTGGGGCATGTACCGATGTTATATACTATGTATAGATTATCTATATTTAGTAATTTTGAAATAGATAAAATAAATATGTATCTAATATATTTTTGTTTTATAAATGGCATTGCTGTTAAAAATGAATGAGAATATCTATAAAAACCTATCAAATCTATTTAGGAAAGTAGATTTTTAATATTCTAATTGCATGCAGAGTACGCAAATAAAATGAATATCGTCAGTATTATAAATACGGTAATGTAATAATCGTAATGCACTATTGCGTATTGCATCGGTATGGAAATAATAAAATTCAATTTTGACATGTACTGATTAGTACATACTTTCTTGTTTTAAGGTTCGTACCTCATGACGAAAAAACGGAACACTGAGAGGATTCACTATGTTGTGCATCTCTTCGTCTGTCAAGACTATTTATCTTGGGATCACGTTAAGCTGAATTTAATATCAAATATTCACCGATCGACCAGAAAAAGCCTAAATTTTGCATGGTTCCGATTTTTTCAGAAAATATATAATTTTCTGTAGTAAGTAGGTACATACTATTAAATAGGTAAACTTTTCGTAAGCAAATTTTACATTTTAAATAATTAAATCAATTTCGTGTACGTCAAATATATGCGTATTCAGATTACAGTAATTGGGGATTAAGGGCTGTGGGATTTTTCGCGACGAGCTCCGATGTGCCGCGTCTACGGTTGACATTTATCGCGGACATCGGAAATTCAATTATGAACCGTCCTCATTCTCTCCCATGCTCTATATTTTCACCCTCTGACCCCAAATTATTATTATGTAGGCCAATTTGCAAACACTCAAAATGTTTGCAAATTTATTTTATGAATAAAGTTTATATTAATTGATGTTTGTATATTTTAAATGATTGACCACTTTTCATTTCAATTAATGCAACAAACATAATATGTAATTCTGCATATAATCCAAGAAATTCAATATAAAATAAAGAAATGGTACCCAACCAACAACCCAATGGTGGTATGAAATCCATAATCGGTCTTACTATAAAGACGAATTTTTAAGTTATAATTTATAAAAAATATATATTGATATTTTACAAAGAAGCTGCAATGCTTCATCACGTATCGTATGTGCTTTAAGCACTGTTGCTTGTGTGTTGAGTATAATATATTGGAAGTTGTCCGTTCAGTTTCCCTGAACTGTCAGAAGATTTATGTTTCCACAACTTCGTCCATGCACCGCACATTTATGACAGAGTTTCGTTGGAATAAATCAATTTTAGTCAACCATATTTTAAATGTTTATAGGTTATACAAGAGTATGTGTACTTTGTTTTAAATTAAAAACAAATTTACAATGTGCACAGAAAAAAAGCCTGTAACAACTTGCAATTTAACGCGAAAATAATGACACTAATGAAGATTGGTAGGAAGGTGGAGGTCGCGCTTTCCGGAGTCGTTACTCCTCGTGAAAAACTTAATTAAAATGAATTTCGCTTGGACAAGACTTTTTTTTGGAAGCGAGAAGTTAAAAAGAAAATCTTTAAAGAAAATGTTAAGTCAGCGAGCCGAAGGTTTATCAGCTTATTTAATTTTTTAGGTTATTTGTTAATTCAGGTTTATTGTAAAATTTTAGATTGCCATTTTTTTATGCTAAAAATAAAAATGTTAAAGAGATTGTATTTGAATTTTATTAAAATAAAAAAGAGAACTCTCTTCTTGTATTATGATTTTGTGTTACTTTTGCTCTGATTTGTTTCAATCTAAGTTCGTCTTGGAATAGTGTTGGCTGCCAATTCTATTATTACCAGCGAAAGCCTACAAAGAAAGCAATATAGGCTTGGTGATGCAACTGCAGAATTCGCAACAATATCTCGCTTCTAGATTTGGATCGGAAATTTTCTATTTTATATTTCTGCTCATGATTCCCCTGAACGTCTGTGGGTGGAATATTACATTGATATAGGTATAGATATTAATATATATTTTTCTATTTTATTCATATATTTCTTAAAAAAATCACACGAGGATTGTAATATTTAATATTATAATTTTGTCGAACCGGTAACAAGGCAAAGCGCGACGTTGAGTTCCTTCACTTAACATGCAATGCCTCGAGATTTGGCGGAAACTGGGGAACGGAAGTGTCTCAATAGGAATGGAATGTCTTAGCACTAGGTTACTAGGTTATAAAAAAAATACGAAAAGAAATGTTTAAATTAATAAAATGTAACTCCTCTGTCCAGTAAAAAATAGGCTACTTTGGGTTTCACTTACTTACTTGTACTGATGGAAAGTGGAGAAAAGTCTGACTTTAAACTGAAATTGTAGAACATGCTTTGACAATAACGGCAATATAATGTATTAGTAGCTAAACAACCGCATATTAGATCAACAAATATAACATTTTTTATAGGTTTGCAATAAATATCTTTTTATAGAGGCTACGAAGAGAAATATTTTATTCATCGGAATTGGTCGTAATGACCACCTTCACCCACTGATTTATGGAGATGACCGTAAAAACCAACATACTTACTCATTTCCATCCTCGCATTACTCAATAGAACCTTCAATATAGAGACTGTTAGGAAAAATCTATAAATAGGTATTATTTGATTATTATTGCTTCATATAACTTTTAAGGAAGTTTCTGTGAATCACACCCTATATTTTCGAGAAATCTTAATATTCCAAAGAGCTACAATGTGTCCTTTGCGTGAGTTAGAAGTGGATGCGATAGAATTCTTCTACGAATATTTTCAAACGGAATCCGAATACCAATTGCGTTTTGTTCAAATTTGTGAATTTTCTTCGAAATTATTTCTACATATGTAAGAGTATGTTATTATTTGAATCATTATAAAAGATGCTGAAATGTTTTTTCTTTTAAAAACCTTATATGTAATCGCTTTATTCTCGTTTAACTGCACCATTATTAAATCGCGTCTATCAAATTATGTTACTTACATCTAGATGCACTTGCGTGGTTTATTTTAATGGATTATTTAAGTTCTATTTATTTGGAACGGTAATCCGTTAAATAGACTTTGAATTTTTATAATTATGTTTAAATTATTAACATTAGTGAAACAAAAAGATTGTACTATACTTTAAAATTAGTTTTAAAATATTAAGCACTTGTAAAAACTACAAGAAAAAACTCAACAACAAAGTCAACAGCAACTTTTTGAAAGTTTATAAAAGCTTTACTCCTTTACTCGATGGTAGTAAGCTGTATAATAAAAATTTGTGCAAAGTTATAAAATGCAATTAATTTCTTCACATTATTTTAATAAAATTAAGCTTAATAATTTTTAGAAGAAGTCACTTTACTACAAGATTTTTTAAAAAAGATTCTCATGTTATATTTAATACAGTATAATTGATATTTTTGTAACGCATATTTTTTGTACTTTACACACACATTTAGTGTAAAAATAAAAACATAAGAATAAAACTCATATTACCCTAGTTTAGGTCAGACTGAAAGGTACGCCGCCATTGTTAGGTTTTTACAAACTATATACGAGTACGTAACAGTTGCCTCTCACTGGTGTATTCAATATGCATGAGAGTGATCTATCGCTGTTTTGTTTCGCTGAATGTTTAACGTTTATGATCTAAACATAAATGAAACTGGCAAATTTATACGTTTCCATTTGTAGATTAATATTTAATGTTAACAAAGCTATGGGAGATATATATATATATTTTAATATTCTTTCATCTGGCTATCAATTGTTCCTACAAATATGAAATACCTAATACGAAATGGTTCATTGGTACATATATTTTTCTTTTATTTTAAACATTACATGAGCCAAAAAATAAACAAAAGGACCTTTTGTTTAATACTAACTGTAACTACACTATAAAATTTGACTTCAATGCAAGTCTTATAATTATAATAATATTTACTTAGTTATAAAAAAGGAAATAGGACTGAGGGCTACACATTGCTTCTTCGGTAGTATAGAAAAATTAGTTTAAAGTTTTAAATATTTTTAAAACGTGTAAATGAACTTGCCTCGCAGAAATGCCTCGTAAATATAAAACATTTAATCTCCTTTAATTGTTTACGGGAAATACTTCAAAAGTTTTAAAGGTACTAAGCCAACGAATCTGTTGATTATTAAGAGAGGTAGTGTGTATATATTTTTAAAATTGTGTTTGTATTTTTTAAAGTAGTAATATTAAACAAATAATATAAAAAATAAATCAGCTTCACGCTGTCTTCCGCACGCAGCAGGGTCGTTTCAATTGGTTTCCTCTGCCTATCCTGCTATGTGTTCTGTTCGAGAAGCAAGTCAATGCCAATTGTAAGGTAGAGTTATATAAAATATAAACTATTTTCCTGAAAATAACTTCAAATATTCAATTCGCTAACGTTATACCTGAGTAAATAAAATCTACTTTCTTTCCAAGAAGTGGTATTCAGAGTTAATGGTGTTTCTGTTAGCTGCATTGCATTGGTAGCCCTAGCCATAATGAGATTTGGCACAAGGATAGACTCTTTGTAGTTCAACGAGCCGTCTCACTGTTCATTTTTCTGCGTTTTACGTGCATTCACTTCATATATGTATATGATTTTTTTTTGTGGCAAATAAATATGTTTGAAAATTTATTTTCGATTAACTTATTAATCTATTTCTATTTAAATAATAAACTTAAATTTGAAACGATTTAAATAAAAACAAAGAATGTATTTGAAATTTAGTGTGAAAGTAATAAGAGGTTTTTAAATAACAATAGTACTTAATAAAAATTTAAAATTCGTAGATACTAAATCCGTATTTTACAAACACTTAAATCGTCATTTCTTATATTTAGGTATTTTTAACTATGTAGAGTTAACACGTCTTTACGTTTTATATTTTATTACATTTAAAGTAAGGCTTTGTGAAACGTGAACCAGTATGCAATACGTAACTTACTTGTAAGTAAGATCTCCTTGTTGACTCTAGTCAGTATATATTTCTTAGTTTAGATAGAACAGTAAATAGTATATATATAATAGAACAAACATAAATTAAATAAATTAATTTCGCTCTTATTATTGCTACTAAAACAGAAAATAAAGAATTTAATGTATTATTATAATTTTGATCAAATATTAAGTACGTGAATGCGTCCGACTCGCACTTGGTCGGTTTTAATGTATAGGTATTTTCTTTAAGCCGATAATGTTATTAGAACACGAAAATGATCCAGGTTAGTAAATAAAATAATGTGTATTTCAAGCGGGCGAAGCCGCAAGCGGGTTGCTAATATATTCACAATCGCATCATAAACACAAACATTGTAGTACATTAAAATTGTACACGCATTTGTGACTAAAATATATGAAAATATATTTTGCACAATAAATTGTAATTATTGTTCACAAACACTAAATGAAAATAATATAATTTTGCAACGACGTTTTTTCGCTGACCGCATTGTATTGGATTATAGATGGTCACGTTTCGTTTCAGCATCACGTACTCACGATTAATAATGAAATCATTGCACTTTTTAATACTTACAGCACTATATCAGGTTAATAATTAAAACCTCCAATAGATTAAAAAGTTAAAATTAAGAGCTATTCTTTTTAGTTATTTTAGTATCTCGTTACAGCAACTTTTTTATACTCAATAATATTTTAAAATAAAACAATAATTTAAAACATAATAATGTACTGAAAGACATTTTTGGGATATCTATTCTATTATATTTTTCCACCGAGCGATCCTTAAAACAACACAAAAATAGCGTTCAATTATGGGAATGAAAGCATGAAAACCCAAAATCCTCTTTGGCGACCGTCGTGTCGTGTAAATATCCACTTTTACACACTGGGATTTATTGGAGTGGAGTTGAATTATAGAAAATAAATGATGTGCGGACCAATATCGTAAAATTACATGTAACCTTTCCGCGATTATAATAAAATATTTGTATTGAGTTATAGAGAACAAATTTGTTATTAACAAGTACTCCAGGGACTTTTATTATGTATAATAGGGGAGAGTCAGGAAGCCACAAACACAAAAAAAAACATTTTTTTTTATGGACATTATTTTAGACATTTAATAAAAATATATATAAAGTATTTTAGTACAAGTAACAGTCAGTTAATTTCCTTATCTTATCTTAGCTCTAATCAAGTCTAGCAAACAGTCGTCAATTCAGCCTTCAAATCTTAAAAAAAATTGAGAGATGAATGCTTAAAAGCACAGCAAGTACTACACATAGAAGAATGTTTGCATCAATCATTATAATCATCATCAATCAAAATGTGTTCGCAGTTACTCTGTCAGTTTTTTTAAATTTATTGTGTGGTCCACTTGTATGTATTTTATGTTCTGTTCTATTTAACTTTATAAAAAAATTATATTAAATTAAAATGAAATCAGCTTGTCGCTGTATCCCGCATATAGCAGAGTAGGCAGAGAGAACCTATTGTTAAGGCACTCCATATACCACTTTCCTCCGATTTTTTCAAGGCATTCCATGTTGAATGGCGGAACCTTGTTGCTTATGCCTCATTCCCTCGAGTGGGAATCGAGCCCACAAGCGGCACGTTCCAGTCACATGCTTGTATCCCTGCGCCACGACGGCTTCCATAAAAAGCTATATAAAAGAAATATATCTTTATCTTCTCTGAAAAAACTTCAAAATGTACCCTACAATGCTTAAGACTATAATATAAGTTGTTTACATTCACAAAATAACAAATAATAGCGACAGCACTACACGAGAATTCTCTTGTCTCAACTATGAGACCGGTTGTCCATTAATTTATGCAGCAGTGTACCCTTCACAAAGACCTTAGAACAATAAGACGACACACGTGTTACTCGTATATAACATTTCTCTTCTAATTAACTTGTGACTCGAGTCAGTGGCTGTGTAAAGCTCTAGAGCAAAGTAAAATAAGAAATTTGTTGCTCTTTGAAAACTACTTAAATTTCATATTTATACTTAAATATCATTTGATATTAAATTGAATATTTTAATCGTCTGAAATAACGTTTTCAAATATCTTATACAACTATATCAAAAGATCGAGAATCATAAATTATCTTTTTTAATTTGTAATTTTTTACAAAAGTATAAGCTATTTATTTGGGGGTTTTTCAAACAAAATGTATAAGGAATATTTTATTTATCGCAAAATAAAATGATTACAATGAAATTGCTATATTTTCATAGAGAACTAAAGACAGTCACATCTATAAGTTAATTCAAGATGAACACTGCCACAACCAGACAGCGTACGTACTCGTATACGTATCTCATGCAGCCGGTGCCTCAGACTGTTTGCCTCACTGACCTCTTTGTGTCACTTACCTACTGTTTATGACAGATTAACAGAACTGGTGTCCGCTGGAATAAAGCTTTATCATGTTACGAGTTATGTTTTGTGGACATGTGTAATATAACAACTATACATCGATTGAAGTATATTTGAACATTTAAGTATATATTGAGGCCAGTTATGGCACAATGGCACAAGCGTGTGACTGTAAACGTTGCGGGTTCGATTCCCATTCGAGGAAACAAAATATTTAATATTTCCATTTCTTTTTATCTTGCAGTTATAAAATTCGATAATATGAAATCAGCGTGAAGCTGATTTATTTATTTTATCAAATCTTTAGAGCCAGCCACGAAGAAGAGCCTTGTTGCACACATTAGAGTTATAGAACATATCTATATCTATATCTATATATATATATTACAATGTCTACTAAATCTCTAGGTTAGTAAATGAAGAAAAATATTTTTCCACAGAACGATACTTTAAAGTGTTGCTGTCATATTAATATATGTCATACAGAAAACTTACTTCAAAAGTCGGTTGTAGCTTTCCAAAACTTGTAAAAGAACTATGTCCTTGAGTTATAAGTGCCAAAGTTGCAGAAGCAATGATAAATATGGTTTTAATGTTCTATAAATAAAAGTATGTTTCAGTGCAGACCGCAGTCTTTTAGATTATTTTTTTTTTTGAAAAGTCGGTGAAAATGATTAAAAATGATATTGTATAATTATGATCGATTTTAAAATATAACATTCCAAAATGTATTATTTTTTCTACAATAAAAATTAATTAAATTAAATTAATTTCAACTTTATGATTCTCGCGATCTCGAGATAAATGGCCTTGACAGACGAACACACAGACCACAAAATGATTCTATGAGACTTCCGTTATTTTCTTAGATTCAGAACCCTAAAAATAAACATTTAATGTTTTCTTTTTGTTTATATATCATTGTAATAAGTTTCCCTTTGTAAGATATCACATACCTTCTTATTCTACTTTCGTATACATTTTCTAGTTAATATTTTGGGAGTATAGCTCTCCCTACAATATAACCAAACTGGTTACTGATACCTACACGAAAATGTTTCTTTTGAGGCGTGATAGAAGATTGGAACGAGTGTTCGAGGAATGAGCTCTATTACTATTCAGAAGCCGCCTCCCGCGTTATGTGCGGCGGCGTACGTAAAGGTATCAATTTGTAATATCGGCCAGGACTCATAGGTGCAATCAACTTCGGTATTCTGTGTATCTTAACGCTGTAATATACATATATAGTGCATGCCACACCTTTATTACTTACAGGTGCTATTTTTATGAAATTTCGAGACCTTGTTTTGTTTTTCTTGCGACCGAACTGGAAAAAAATAATAATATTGGAAATAGGATCCCATTCCTTTTTTTAATGGTTTTTTGAAAACTGCTTACTAATACTTAATAACTCTTTCTGAAGAGCCTTTGTTATTTTTAGTTTTTACACTTTTAATATATTATAGATTGTTTTAATATTATTATGGAACACTTTCATTAAAATATGTTTTTTAATCTATATTGTAGTGAAAAGATGTTGCTAATTATGAAATACACAGGTAATTTGTTTCATTTATATTTATGCAATAGATATACAACAGAAATAAATATTGTAAAAACATTTTCCATAGAAAAGGAAATTATGTATATTTTATATAACAAATGTAGATATTTTACGAATCATACGTCGGTCGTGACACTGTACGTATGAAATCAATAGACACCTGTTACAGTTATTTCGTTTCATTTTTCGATACTGAAACACGCAAAGTGAAATGTAAATATTGTTACTTCATGTTTCTATGTGTGTATTTACGGGTGAATCGGTATAGGCTAANTGCTTACTAATGCTTAATAACTTTTTCTGATGAGCCTTTTTTTGTTATATTTATATTTTACTCTTTTAATATATTATAGATTGTTTTACTATTAATAACGAATACTCATTAAAATATGTTTTTTAATCTATATTGTAGTGAAAAGATGTTCCTAATTATGAAATACACAGGTAATTTGTTTCATTTATATTTATGCAATAGATATACAACAGAAATAAATATTGTAAAAACATTTTCCATAGAAAAGGAAATTATGTATATTTTATATTACAAATGTAGATATTTTACAAATCGTACGTCGGTCGTGACACTATACGTATGAAATCAATAGACACCTGTTACAGTTATTTCGTTTCATTTTTCAATACTGAAACACGCAAAGTGAAATGTAAATATTGTTACTTCATGTTTCTATGTGTGTATTTACGGGTGAATCGGTATAGGCTAAATATTTTGTATTAGAGTTTTTTTTACCTTCAAGTTGTATCCCGCACATAGCAGGGTAGGAACGTGGGAATCTAGTGTTAAGATACTTCGTTCCCATTGCAATAATTCCGTTCCTCAATTTCCGCCGAACTATGAAGGCATTACATGTTGAATGGGGGAACTCATAATACTTGAATATATTAAATATTTCATTTCTTTGAGTAGGAATCGAACCCACAACCTGTCACGCTATATTCGCACGCTTGTACCTCTGCACCACGACTGGCTTGAGGAATGAAGGATATTAGAATGTATGGATTTCTATAAAAATATGTGGCTGAAAGATGAATTGCTTAATAAAAATTATATAAGTTAGTTTTTACTATCACGTGTATTCCATGGAAATGTAAAATAACATATACTAATATTATTTTATTAATTTCTATACGAAATGAATAAGTCAATCATTGTTAAGTTCATTAACTTATGTAAAGAGATTGGACTTTGACGCTAAAGCTAACCACTACATCTTTTTTTACGGGATATTTTTACGGGTACGGAGATACGTAAGCCGCTGAATTGGGGATGTAGGACAAACGGAAGTGGGGCACGGGAACAGACTCAATCATCGATGATAGCCACTTCACCTAGGAAGACTAATACCAATTTAATAAACCATTTGTATGTCGAGTCAGTTACTACAATAAATCTAAAATTAATAGAAAATTAACCTTACATCTACCCTTATCTAAATATCTAAAATAAATGATAGATAATAATTTAGCAATCAAGGAATTGATTTGGGCGGTTTTGCGAAAACTAATTAAATTAACAAGGTGTCTGTCTATCGTTAGCATCAATTCAAGTTGTAATTTATTTAATTGGAACCCAATCTATAGGATGTCCAGAAAGATACGACACGAATATTAGAGCCCAGAAAATGTAATGAAATTGTAAATATTTTTACACAAAATAAGTACAAGATATTTTTAAAAAAAAATGAAAAATTATATCATACCATATGATTATTTAAGGCTGCGCGGCGATGAAGTTTTCAATTACGTGTTTACGAAAAATGCTGGTATCTATTAGTTTCACGCTATATTCCGCACACAGCAAGGTGGACAAAGGGAGTAGTGTTGAGACAGTCCGCTCTCCACTTTCCGCTGAATTCTGGAAGCATTGTGTGTTGAGTGGCGGAACTCAACGTCGCGCTTTGCCTTGACACAAATTTTGAAAATTATTATTTTGTATATTTATAACAAAAATTTATTGTTATAAATAATTTAATATAAATATTACCAGAGTAAATTCAATTTCTGAAATGGAATTAATCAATAGATGAGATTTTACGGTTTTCAGATTGACGCAGATATTTGTGAGAGAAAATGGAAATATAAAGGTTTGGTAGACTGGAAAAATTGTTTAAACACGTTCTTTATTCAATATTAAATTGAATACCGCGCCTACATAGCGAATATTTTGCAAAGCTTACAGACTATGGACTTTTAATAGTTTAGTAAGAAATAAGAAAAAGCCTCTAAGAGGATAGAAATGTAATTATTATTATTAATTTAACTTTAAAGTTTAGAACTGCCTAATAGAAAAACATTCAATTGAAATAAGAAATAATTACAAAAGAAATAAGAAAATGAAATAGGAAGTTATCCTAATCTCAGTATAAAGCTCGGGCACAAATAATTTAATCTGTTTCCATTAACGATCTCAATTATGGAGTCACGAGTAGCAATTACCAGTTAATGGATTCTGTCTTGCCGTAGCCAATTATTAAGAGTTTTCTTATATTGTTTGTGTTCTTTTGTCTAATATACTATTTGTTATCTATTAATCATGTTATAAGTAAGTAGGTATAATCGCCTCACATCATGCCTAGATCTGTATGGAATATTCCAAGATCTCATTAAGGTCTCGGGTTATTTATATGGGTAAGAACCTATATCAATGATATTGCAAGGGTTTCTGTAGACACTCAAATATTTATACAAAATAGTAATTTTGTACGTTGAGTACTAGTAAGCCGTTAGCAAAGGAGGGTTACACTTACGTTAAATAAGTGGAAAAACTTTTTCGTCGAGGCCAGAAAGGTAATGTTTGTATTAGGTAAGTCGCAGTTTTGGTGGAGATTCGCTGTTTGAAAAAGAAATTATACAAATTTCTGTTATTAATAATTTAAATTCAATACATTTTATTTCAATACATTCAATACATTGGGTTCCTAAAAATATTTTGACTCGTTTCAAGTAAAAAAAAAGTA
>JAKRZM010000401.1:272445-312349 GCA_036379175.1 Heliconius cydno galanthus
AAATAATTTCATGGAAATTATGATTACTAAAATAAAATCGTGGGGACACTTTCTACTTACCACTAGGTGGGTGAAGTCTCATGCCATGTCTTTCGATTGTAGATATTGGACGTGCCCCACGATTTTATTTTAGTAATCATAATTTCCATGAAATTATTTTTTATTTTTTAGTACATTTATCTGCAATATAAAACCGTTTAACTTAAAATTTTTTTTTTACTTTTTTATATATAGATAATACATTACAAATAAACATTGAAACGCAGTAATTTTAAGATTAAAATAAAAAATATGTTTTTTTTAAACTCTCAAAGAAATATGGAGAACTTTGAGGCTAGTCTAGTTAAATAGTCACAAAAAATAAAATTACACTTTTCAGGAAAATCGAGACGAGAGCAGTATTAGTATACAATATGCAGCTCGCACTCATTGACAAATACATATAGAAAATGTGACTATAGAAATTTTTAACGAAATATCGATCCTTACCAGTTTCGATATTTAGTTCATTAAATACATAATTCCGTTAAACCGTATATTTAAAAGTATAATTAATCTTTTAAAATTATTATTAGAAATATTTTCCAAATTTCCTATAAGCAGCGTAAAATTTAACATCAATTTAGAGTACGTTAACTGTAGCGAGGTTATATTGCTTAGCGCGTTACAGCGCGACCGGATGATGCTGCTAATTGGGTTTCCTGCGGCGGAAATTGTATAAAGTTGACTAATACGACGTAGCCCCTGACAACTACAGGCTGCTACAATAATTGGCTAAACTATGTCCGACAGGTCGAGATGTAGGAATTTATGAGCAATGACTAGTTAGTTAGCTTCCATATTCAGTTCAGGACCAACTAACTTAATAAAATAAGCTGAAAAAAGCTTTACTAAATGATTTTTGATAGATGCGTCTATGTAAAATATATCTTAATCTCAGACCTTATTTCAGTAATCTCCAGATATACCTAATTCTACAGGAGTTTGCATAATTGACTCATTCTGCAGTTTCTGATTGCAGTGAATTCGTAAATGGTTTGTATGTGTCTTTGTCTAACTCCGCTTTCACCACCTGTGGTAAGATTTCATTAATAAAATAAAACTATTGAGATTTCAGTTGTTACCTTTCTAATTAATTGCTATATTTATTTAAAATTAAGAGCGACACACGCGACGCTTCGCCTAAATTACACAAAAGGTTTATATAAATACTAGTTACTTACCAATTAGTTACCAGAGCGAAGAAATACAAATATTGATTATGTTATTTCCCCGAGTGGGAATCGAATCCCCAACCATCGTGTTTATATCAAACTACCGCCAACGATTTCATAATTACATTGTATGCTGCGCTGAATTCTTGCAAAATGAACTGACTGTATCTTGCTCTCTGGTAGGGGGTTAATTCACTTCAAGGGACCCAGCCTGGTGGCGGAAAAAAGTCCAAGCATCTTCTTTATTGAAATTAGGATTTTTTTGTATTTTATTAGCTTCGCAAATAATTCTAGGTTCGCAAATATATCTATTCACCCTAAAGAGAAGGGTTGATCAAACATGAGGTAGTAGTTCAGCTTATCCGCTCTGTCACGCACACACACGGTTGATTTCGATACATTCTCATTCTTGACAACGGAGGTGTGTTCCTTCACCCGAACACCGATGCTTCTATTGAATTTAATTGTTTTCTTCACATAATTTAAATATAGGAGATTTAAATGAGAAATATATTTCATTTACCTACACCACTTGTTTGATTACTAAAGGAATTGCTGTCTCTAATAAATGTAATGTAATAGTGAAAGTGTTGAAAGTAACTGAGGCAAACTTTAAATATGATTTAAGTAGAAAACGAGAAATTGAAAACAAAGTTTTGCAATTGGTCTAGACATACCAGGCATACTAAGAAAATCTCTATGTATTTGTAAAAGAGTGAGTAAAACAACGTAATAATTGCTTAACTAAGTTGCGAAGCCCTGCAGTCGACAGTGCCGTATGGCCGCTTAATTGCCAATCGAATTACAATATTTAGTTGGCGGTAAACTTCTTACCTCAGCCATAGTATATTTCCAGCCTGTACGAGTACAATTAATTTATTTTATATTTATGACATGTAACATATTACACATACATTAATAATTTAAACATTGTTAAATCTTAACTTAAAATTTAATAAAATATGTTTTGATCGTTGTTTTTTTCTGTATAATTGAGGCTTTTTTAGCGCAGTGGGACACCAGCGTGATAGTTTGGGATTCGAACTGAGAATTAATTATTTTCGTTTCCTTGCTTTGGTAGACAAAGTTCGGCAATGAGTTTCACTACTGCACACACAGTGTCTCGAATTAGGGCGAGAAACGAACTAAAGAAAAATATTTATATTAATTTCATTCATTCATTCATAATTTCATTCATCATTCATCAACTGTTTGCATTAATATAACTTTTACTATTAATATATGATTAATTAATCTACTCTTCATTTAGTTAGTTTGTTTGATTTGTTACCATCAATACAGTGTTTTTTTTTCAGTTTCACGCTATATCCCGCTTGTACCAGAGTAGGCAGAGGGTGCCTAGTGTTAAGGCACTGTGCTCCCCATTTTCCGACGAATATTGGAGGCATTTCGTGTTGAGTGGCGGAACTAAACGCCGCGTTTTGAAAATATTCAATATTTCATTACCTCAAGTTAGAATCAAACCCACAACGACCGGCCTGGCTGTAACATAGCTTTTGTATTTATATAAACTGTGACATAGTACTGTGTCATGAATTTTCAGCAAGTTACCGTTAGCAGGATCGTTACGTTAGAGTGGTTACAGTATACATTTACAAGGTTTATAAACGTGGTTCCAATAATAAGTTACCTTAAATTTTATTATATCAATATTATGCTTCAAAGTATCAATTAAACATGAGAAAATTAAACGGGAAACTCTAGATTGTGCAGAATGGCGACTCTATGGATGGCTTCTCCCTACTTGGGAATATAGGAAAATACTCGTAAATCAGTCAAGAATGTCATGTAATTAAATGTACTATGGAATTATTTATAGGTACGGTCAACTGTATCTCTTACTGGAGTCGAGCACGTCAACTATATTATTAACTAGTCTGAGGCCGTTATGGCGCAGGGGACAAGCTTGTGAAAGTAAGCGCGACGATGTGGGTTCGTTACCCGTTCAGGGGAATGAAATATTTAACAGTTTGATTTCCTCGCTCTGGTAACGAAACAAATTCGGTAGAAAGTGGGGAACAGAGGGTCTAAATGGGAACAGAATTTCTTAACACTAGGTTTGTGTTGAAAAATGTTATGAAAAGAATAATTTAACTTTATAATAAAGTAATGGAATTTTCCAGTTTAGGCAATATTAGTTAGTGTTTTGATTCACGTCAACAGAGCGCAGTCCCACAAATTGCGAACTCATTGTTTGGCCCCGACAACCCGACAAACATTCGCGGGGCTTACTTCCTTCCGTTCACAAAGGAACTCCATTTGCGGAAACCAAATTATTTTCAATGTCCTTACTTTAGATTTGTTTTTTTTACTATTTTTCTATTTTGTACCTCACCAGCAAGCTGTACTAAACGCTTTATTCCAAGCTGAGGCTCTAGGCCAATCGCAATTTTTGTCGCTTATGGGAGTTTGACATAACAATGTCGTAATAAAAAAAATTCAATATAAATTTAAATATTTTTTTACAATAGTTAATACAATTCGAAGGTTATATGGTCTCGCTGCTGGTATGAAATATTTATAACATAACAAAAGCCAAAATAGCCGAATCTTTTAAAGAAATTCGTTCCAGTTACATTTTAATACATTAATGGAAAACACCTCATAAAGCCTGATATTTTTTTGAAAAGTATGTTTAGCTTTGAGTTTACGCAACACAATCAAATGTATTGTAGGTGAACGTTCTATTCAGGTGCTATCGTCTCTAACGCTTCAGTAAGTACGGGGAGAAAGGACGCGTTGAAGTTGATTGTACTCGCATGTGGATTGGTTCGCTCACACAAATTAATGTGTCAAAAGAAAAGTCATTACAATGATTTGTATTATATATTGTTATAACAAGAACATTTTTGCTTAGGTGTTACATGTCGTTTTTCAAATCTATTTTCCGTAGTACACTTTCTTTTTCATTATATCTATTATTATACAAAAAAGTTAATTTTTATCTTATATTTTTGTCGATTAATCGACGTAAAAAATAATAATTTCGTTTGAAGTTTCAATAGAAAATGATTTAAAAGACAATTTACGTTTTAAAAAGTCACCCTTCTTGTGATCCGGTTATAATTTGTGTTACACATATTTTATTAGGTCGACTACGAAACTATATAATAAAATAAAAAAAAAACTAAAAATAAATATTTATTTATAATTGATTAAATAAACTTTTTAGTTTTGAATTGAATATAAAATATATATTGCTATATTTTCAAATCTCTATATTCAAAAACATAAAGATATTTTTGTAACGCACTGCTGTAAAAAATATTGCACACGCTCACTATTCAAGTTAAGGTGCATTGATAGAGGTTTCTTGTTATGCCCTCCGGCACTCACAGAGGGAACACTAATGGCGTATTTCTCGAACAATACCGGTGAGAAGTACCTCACAGGTGCGTTTTAGGGTTGTCTCAAGACATTAAACGAGAAATGTTGCCTTGTGGAGACAATACGAGTACACTGAATGTTATTGTTACCGCTACCCACAGTAAATTGGGGAACTGCTCGTGCTAGTGAATAAAATATACCGGCTGTCCTTTAATTAATTCCGTTTTAAGCACATTCTAAGTTATATTGTATCGTGTTGTGAATACTTGGTTAGTAAGAATTAGTAATCTTTCATTTTTATTATAAGATTTAAAATGTATTTTTATTAAAATAGTATTAGAATTTTCCGTCTTTTCTATATTTTCTTTTGTTGTGAAAAGAGGAGAAACAAAGAGAAAGGCAATTTTTCATAGTACAGTCCAGCTACGATCATTCTTATACGTGTTTTTTTGTCTATCATGTTATTAAAGCTAAATTTTATATTTGAAAATATATTTTAAGTATATTTTATCATAGAATTTCCTATACAAAACCTACAATAAAAAAATAAACTTAAGCTAAGCTTTTAACAATAAACAACTTTAAAATCAATGCACCTACATACGAGTATATATGGATTCAATGTATTACACATGAAGTATTCGGAAGCATATTAAATGAAGCGGACCGCAGCCCGTAGTCGTACGTAGTCAGTCGCGCGGCGCTCTGGACTGGTGACTACAAGTTTGTCGTCCGCTGTTTGCACTGAAACCACATTTCGGCTCCATTCAAAACTTAATTATGACCGCTTCCTCAGTCCGAAGTTACTTGACATTGAATTATAGCTTAGGTTTCTTCATGTAACTATGTTGGATATGTTATAAAGTTCATATGTATGTATAATATATATGGTGGTTAAAGACTGATTTTTTTTCAGTTTTTCAGTACACGCTGTATTCTACATGTAGCAAGTAGGCAGAGGGACCCTAGTGTTAAGACAATTGGCGGAATTCAACGCCGCGCTTTGCCTCGACATTAGAGCGAGAATTAAAATATAAAATATTTCATTTTCTCTAGTGGAACGTGTCGCGTTTATAGTGATACGCTTGTGCCACTACGCCACGACTGGCCTCAGTTTGATATATATTTTAATATTTAGTAAAAAGGATTATATATGATTAGATAAATATTACATATATGATTCTTTATATAGTATATTGTGCAGAAGAATTGTTATTTTATATTTGATAAATAGTCTAGTGTTTACTTTTGAAAATTTGGACCTACGTAAAAATTACATGAATAAATACATGTTACGAAATAAATTAGAAACTAGGATAATAGAACTTCACATAAAGTTAGTTCGTTTAATCATCAACTATTTATATACGAGATGAATTTTGTAAAAAAAAAGAACAGAACAACTAAAAATCACATTACGAACAAACCAGAACTAATTTCAATATAGCACTTAATATCTTTTTAAAAATACCCTCCTTAAATATGCAAGAAAGGAAAGTTGGTAGAAGTTTATGATTTCTCGCGACAGGAGCGAAACAACAGTGGAACAAGTATCGTTAGGGTGAGTAACGGTGAGTAACACGGTGTCTAAGTGAGATAAATTACAGTTTTAATTAATGGCCGCGTCGTCGTCCGCCGTCTGCTGTTCGCTGTACGACGCGCGTCGCTCCCAGTACTCCGACAGCGAAGCGGCCACCAGAAAACAATCTAGAACCAACTTGTTTTGAAAACAAATTATTTCTACTACATTCATTTTGGTATTTATGTTTCACAAAAGTTATTTATTATGTTATTATTTATTTCTAGCCGACTTTAATAAAAGGAGGTTGTTAAATAGACTATTTTTTATATTTGTTTTTCTTTTTAATCGAGTGAAATAGTAGAAATGTAGCTGCAATTTGTAGGTAATGAAATTACAGCGAGCCAGACTAGTTATAAATTTATCATGTGTACGTGTGTATCAATTTGTGGTAATGTGGTTTCTAATTGGTTAAAACCGTTTTAATGTTTCATTAAAAAGTTAGATTTGGTACCTTATTTCAATATATATAATTTGGCTTTACGCTTTATTACGCATATATCATAGTAGGCAGAGGGAACCTGGGCACCATTAAGAAACCCCTTCCCCACTGAGGCCAATCGTGGCGCAGGTGCACAGGGTGCGACTGTAAACGCTACAGGTTGTGATTACGATTGAATGTGGAGAAAATGAATTATTTAATATTTTTCCCTACAATTTCTTCGCTTTGGTAATGAGGTAGATTCCAGCGCTGAATTTCAGTACTGCACTCGCAATGCTTACTTAATTCGGCTGAAAGTAGGGAATGGAAGTACTAGCAATAATACTTATAAAATTATTAAGAAAATAAAATTTCAAATCTACCTCAAGTTTTTTAATTACATATATACATACTTACTTAGGTATAATGTATAGGCATTGACGATTACAAACCCGTAAGATTAAAGTCTCTGGGTGATCCCTGAACAAATTGGCCAGCTAATGAGATAGAGGAGGGCGGAGGGCGGAGGGATGGCGGATTACGCCTAAATGAATCAAAGTTGCTAGGTCGGGTTTAATCCTATCAATTATTGACTTAATACTAACGTGCTCAAAGTAACGTTATATTTTATTATCTAATTATAATTTATGTAATTTATACATAATAGCTGTCGATGCATCTATGTAAAAAATTGTGAAAATAACTTATTTTAAAGATGTATTTAAAATAAATTATCTTGTTTTAAAATTTAAGCTTCGTGATTAAAAAAGATACAAAATAATAGTAGTAGTAACAAGCGGTAGCTGAGAAATAAAACTTTATTTTTAGTTCTGTTCCAATCGTAAAAGAAATTCTGTTCTTAGAATCCACAAAGGATAGAAGTTAAAAGCTAAAAGAACGTTTCAAATGAAACTTTAACGGTTGGTAGAACTTATGGCTTGATGCAGTTATCTTTACACCATGTACATTTTATACGTCGACTATTAGATATAGAGAATGTATATATGTAGAACGACGACTTTTAGACGAGAATTAGGAAAGAAATTTTATATTTAGACAGACAATCTGAGATGTTATTTAATTAGAAACTTCAATACTACTGACATGAATGTAAAATATTTTGCAAATATCTTCAGGAATTATGTTTTCAAAAAAAAATTAAGATGCACTGAACTTACTCGAATATGCAAGTTATCTGGATAGATTGACCTCCCAGACCCGGGAACCACCCTTATAATCCTTCGATCGAAATACACTATCAATAATGATATTATTGAATTTAATGTATGCATTCGTACGAGTATACGCTAATATAGTAACCTCTTTGTAAAGACAAGCAGCAGACGCAGCTCCAGAGAGTGTAAATTATGTGAATATAGGATATTTTTCATCTTGATATATATGGTCCTAAAACTTGATTTTACAATCTTATTAATGTATGTGTTTTTATAAACGTGCATTCGATTAACTAAAACGTAAAACCATAATTTTGCTTCTAAACAATTACAACACTTGTTAGCAGCCATTGTGAAATTATTGAAACAATTTTCAACCACGCTTACATACTTTTTTGTTATCGACTACGAGAGAAAGTTATGAAAACTCGCAAATTGTTACGTAAACATTTGGTTTGTAAATAAAAGGCAATATAATTTTGATTTTTCTATTTCCGTGTAACAAACATCACTGAATAATTTTAACAGAGTCTATTATTAGCGATTCGTTCAATACATCTATGTGATACTATTTACATCTATCAAGTAGTACAAATTAGTTTATAAAACTAAGACTAAAACAAATAGTGTTTTCTCACCAGACTAGCCGTGTCACACTCAACACAAACCTTACATATTAAGCACCAAGCATCTATATTCAGAATTACTATTTACTTTTCTAAGACAAATCTCTTAACATGCCAGATATCCATAATTTGTCTCAAGTATATTATTACCTCATTCTTAGTTCCCTTTTCTTTCTATACCTAACCTCGTTTAGTTTTTATTTTCTAAAATTGTACATATAGGAAGGATCAATGTAAATAAACATAATATATAACCAAATATATCTATATACTTTCAAAATATCTTTCAGTTGAGTGCGACTGCCTCCATCAGAATACCAGAGATGATTTTTCAAACTAAATTAAATTCAAATGAGTTAATTTAGAACATGCAACGGTTATTTATATTGGTGGAACCAATTTTACCATAATATCAAATTATAATTAGCTAATTAGTAAGCATAACATAATTTAGTGCTGTTTAATTAATAATTCGACTAACTCACATAGTACATTATATACATTAAATTTTCCTATAGAGTTTTACTCTAACATAAGCTAAGTGATATTCGTTTATGTGTTATAAAGTACTGAAAAGGTTTTAATGGTATAAAATAAGTTGAAATATAAAAATATTGAAAATCTGCAAGAAATTAGCGGTTCTCCGATGCCGGGACGCGAGTTCAAGTTTTTTGACACCTAAATACTGAATTTCAATATTTTTATAATCTTGACAACAGTTTATTCTGCGGATTAAGTAAAAAAAGACATTTAATATATAAATTTGGCGGAACCTTAAGCCTTAATTTTTGTTGGTATCATATTGCTTATAATTTTAAATATTAATTGTAAGTGCTATTAGATCTTTATCTCCGAGGAATATTTGAATAAGATTTCGGTGTATATTATTTTGGTAATATTGTATATTGTATTTTCTTAAAACAGCAGTAAATATATGTAGATACCGAATTTATGCATCAGTTTTTAATGCAGTGAGACCCACTGCGCGTGTTTGTTTTATTTCATTCTCCATTTTTCTGAATCGTTTTGTGTCAGAAATTAACATTGCATTTTTTCTAAGCAAATCCGGGAAATAAAACTATGTGAAATAAAAAAATATTTTCTGGATTGAGGATCAAACCTCAACCACTAGTATAGGTACAATCTAAGATATACACGCCACAAAAATATAAATAAAAAAAGCAAAGCGTGTTCTCACCAATATTTGAGATTTTACATGACAACATAATATGAGCACCTATTACAGTTACTTAATACTAGTGTACTTATTTACCGTTTTCTATATCTAATTGACACGTGGTTATTTATTGTACAATTTACAAGTAGGATATACAGAACTCAATAAATCAAAATAACAAAAGAAAGGCAGTTTAAATTTAGAAAGATACATTATGTGAGATTTTTTGTGAAAATTATATTAAATTGTTTTTTTTATAATTTTATATTTTTCATTATTCAACAATAATGCACTTTATTTACGCTTGGTTATTTCCTAAAGTAGCCAATTAAAACTTACTGTGTTAAGAAAAATCGGTTGTAATATACATACATTATCATTTTAAAATATTTTAGTATAAAAATTGGCATTATCGATGTGAACAAGAAATTATTTCCATATTAATATATAATATAAACTATATACATAAGTATATACCATTATAAATACACAAAATCGACGCTACGTTTTCACTAAACGTTAGTATCACTCACTAAATAATAAACTATCACCAATATCTAAATTCATCCATTTTTGATAATAATTGTCTCCAGTAAAGTCCACGTAAACGAACACTTTTATATGATATAAAGTTTTAAAAATACACTTAGAATAAGTGAAGTTATTAAGGGGGGGGTGGAGGGTGCGTCAGAGGCGGCGGGCGCAGGTGTCGGTGGGACGAGGCGGTTCGCGCGCACCACTTGTGACCGCCATCGTATGGTGTATAACGGCTGCTGACGAGACAGCGCTACTAGTCTGTGAAATTTTGTTATATTTTTATACAGTCATTATAAATTATTATACATTTTTTCAATGAAGTTTGATCGTTATTTCATGTAGGTAAATAATTAGTAAAAACTAAAAAAAACATAATTAGCTATAATAAATAATACATTTTAGAAATTGATGATTTAGTTTTAATTTTTGTATCGCATAAACATTTCACAAAACCAAAATTTAGAGTCTACATACTTCACCCTATATTAACACAAAAGTATTGTATATTCGTATAACATCGTTATTCGACGTTTAGAAGAGGAAATGTAATTTGGAAACTCATCACGTACTCACTCCATCCAGGCACCCATCAAATATGTACAAAGAAGGAAGATCTTTGCAATACTTACCTTCACAAAAGCATGCGCTTTTACGGATTTGCTCCGGTCGGGTGACGTATTAGGGCTAAGGGCCACTCGTAAATAATTTACTAAATATGTGATACAAACAGTATCTCCGTACCTCTTGCGAATGCTAGCTAAAAGCTCTTACGAAAATTCTTTATTTACTTAACAAGGTACTAGGAAAGGTATATCATTACAGCAACATTATAATTATTCGAATATACGCGTGTATATTTCTAAAAAACATCATCGGGAAAAAATTGATTGAAGTACAGTTGACATGACGGCTGTATTATATTTAAAATCAACGAGATGTTTCGATATCTCAATTAAAGCTTCCTGAATATTTTTATACTACATAAACACAGTATAAAACATGCAATAGCATAATCATTGTTATTCTGTTAAATTTTATTTTTTTATGTTACTTGAAATATATGGTTTTTTTTACTTCATCAAAAAAGAAATTACCTATTATATAGATAAAACGAAAATAAGATGCGGTAAGTAATCCACAACATAAATATTTTTGATAAAGTTGAATAGAAGAATAGCAGTATTATATTACCTAATAACAACAGTGTTGAGTCTCCAGGGCAGAATGAAGGTGTGATTCTTATGTCGGGCGCAAAAGGTGTAAAGTAAATCGCCAGCGGACGCCGCCAGGCTGTCGCTGTGAGCGCCCAGGCCCGACCACTCGTGAAGTGTAATATTCCAAGAGCTGCAAGACTTATCCTACAGAATAAATGAAATGCAATTTAAAAATCACTTTGAAGGCTAAATTTATTTCAAGTTTCATAAAAAGCATTCACAAAATCTACCAACCAAGAATATATTGAGGAAAATTTAATAAAATGACGATTTACTATTAGATTGTTACTAAAATTGCATAGGAAAAATGAATAGCATACCTGCTCAGACGTAATATCGATGTACAGTTGCCTTTCAACGTTCGAATCCAATACCCAAGTGCATTGTTGGTAGAAAAATTCATTTAAGCTACCGGTGACGGGCACGTTCCTCGATGATATCTCCCCTGGTAAAAAGTCATACTTAGAAACTAAAAATTCACTAACGTTTGTGAGTGACAAAAAGAATAGCAAGTGCGCAGAACCGCAATACGAGTACCAGCGGTGTAATTGGAACATTACGATCTCGTTCAAGGTTTTTTCATTTCACGTTACCCCAACGGCACCCCCCGGCGTGGAACTGGGTCGGTGCCACGTAATTTTCTCGGACACGCCCCACGCCACCGAGAACAATATCCATCGCACCGTAACAAACGTTCGCGACGCGCGACGAATTTGGATTTAAATTGGTTGTTTTTCCTTCGCAAGATGAGCATCATCAGTATTAATCCAGTATTATTTGTATTACACGTAATATCAATAAAAATATCTCGTTTGGTGTAATAAAAACGTAAAAATGTATATTATAATAAATTCAATTTTTACCTGAGTGTGTGGTGTACGTGCGCTGGCCGCACATGGCGTCGTCGTTAAAGCTATATGCTGCTGCATAATCAAATCCTCGACTGGCGTACGTATAGTGCGCCACTGAGTACTCCAGTCTGAGACTTGTCCAGCTTCGCACTACCACAGGTAACCACGCGGCCTGGTCAAATAATAAACTTATTCTATTATACTATTAAAATATTTATTTTTCATCCAATTTTACTTAGAAAATTACATAGTCTAATCCAGAGGTTTCCGGGAATCAATAACGCGCTCCGGTAACTTAATAAGTTGATTTTTTGCATACTTATAATAAAGAGTAAGGGACAGACCCTAACCTTTTCCTTTGGGAAATAGAGAATATTGGCTTTCAGAACAGCGTAATTTGTAGGTACAGGTTTTTTGCAACCATTTGTATGAGAAAATATCTTTTTACGTTTTCCTGCAAAATAACAAGGGTGTCTGCTGTTAAATTTGCGAAGGGCTATATACATTTATCTTTATATAGCCGTAGCCGCTAACTAAGTAATTGAATTTTCAGGGGAGAGATTGTGGGTTGTCACCGGGAGCGTTCGTCTAATAACCGAAGCGATCAACTCGATAGATGGCTTACGTACTCTGCGTTACGAATTATATATTCACATTAAAAACTTCTTTTTTTTTAATTTACAATTAAAGAAACATAATTAACTGAGAAAAAAAATGATAATAATGTAATAATAAATTTTATTCATATTCAATTTATACTTAAATTAATAAATTAATTAATTATCTAGCATTCTCGTACGTCGTATTAATAATTTAAATTTCAGAATTATCGAAAATATCTTATTTGTTCTACAACCAATTTCTCATTTCGGAATATAAATCACAGTTATACTTTCAAATAACTTTCCCAATTAGGTCGAGCAACTTCGTTATCGGTTAATTGCTATTCAAATTCGGAAACACGTCTTTGAAACGGCGTTAAAGAAATCAATGAGAACTTTACACAGGGGACTGCCAGTTTTTGTACGATGGAGTTTATACCTGACATGAGGCCATTGAATCTGCCACCCCGGCTTATGTTACTCATCGTATGTAATATGCATAATATGTAGAACATGGTAAATAATTTAGCGGTAAATTTGCTTCTATACGGAGGCCCTCACGGTCGGGCGGTTGGTGCGCGCTTTATTGCTATTACATACTTAATGGGTAACCCCCTTACTTAATTATGCGGATCGCGCCGCAACCCGGACCCGGACGCCAGTCAAGGAGCGACCGGTTCATCCGTAGGCGTGTTGGCGTAAGACCCGGGTAACACGATTAATTTATTTGTTACGCCTTTACGACGAAATTTGTATTGCTGCAAAGGCTAATGAAAAGTCAACAGTGCTCTGGGATATACTTATATTTTCTTCAATTAATATATTGCAGAAGCAAGATTCAACGCTTAAAGATCAAATATATACTTAAAACTGGCTTGTCATGACGAAAATAACTAAATTTAGGTCTTGTATTATGTAATATATCAATTGGGGTATTAGAGGACGACAAAACAAGAAAACAGTACATATGCCTGGCAGAGTAGCAAGTACAAGTTAAAGAATATCATTATCTATCTTATTTAATGACGAAGGTTGGAACCCAAATTGCAACCAAGCGAACGAATCGCACAGACTGTGAGAGTCAGGAAGACTATTATTTTTACTGACAATTATATACTCATATGTATATGTTTGTGGTAAGATAATGCATGTTGTGTGAGAATAATATAATGGGTTCCAATACATTGAGGAAAACGAGAAAAAAATATTCACCAAAAGAAAAAAATATTAACGTTAAAAAGATTGGTAATTTATAGGTCACATAAACGGGGCTGTGATTTGCTTAGAGATCGCTTCGATTTTTCTTTGTGTCAAGCAATTATCGTCAATTTTCTTGACGCTCGATAAGAATAGAAATTTCCTTCTTTCATAGTAACAAAAGAACATTTTGCTTTGTAATTATGTATACGACTCTTGGTAATTTGTTGAGAGGTTGCCGTTTATTTATAATTCTCTTTGTTTCAATATTGTATAGAAGTTGAAGCTATATACAAAGATAAACATACCTATGATAGAAAATTTCATATAAAATGTTTTGTTTCTATTAAAACTACAAATTAGCAGTTTATTTTGAAACACACTTGATAGTTACAAGATATCTGGACGGTTGTCATATATGGTGTCCAGAAAACAGGGACAAAATTGAATTCGGCGTCATTTTATCCTGTGATGGTTTACAGCCATGTGGTTATGTCATGTTTGCTATCCGATAACCTTTCCATTAGTAGCCTGATCGCTTTTGTTAGGGAGCGTTGATGTTTGATGATTATTATTGTCACGAACCAGATGACAACTGGGCGATGTGAACAAGTGATAAGAACCTATCACCTAATTTACCTAATTTACCATTACACTACCACTGGAGTATGTACTGTTTTCTTGTTTTGTCGTCCTCTAATACTCCAATTGGTACACTTACCAATTGGAGTATTAGAGGACGACAAAACAAGAAAACAGTACATATGCCTGGCAGAGTAGCAAGTACAAGTTAAAGAATATCATTGTCTATCTTATTTAATGATGAAGGTTGGAACCCAAATTGCAACCAAGCGAATTAAAAGCGAATAAAAAGACTATTATTTTTACTGACAATTAATATATTAGGTAAATTTCTATGACGACGGCTGATTACGTTGGAAACTAGTTTTCAATTATTTTTTGTAAATTTTAAGTGTTATACACTTTAAAATTCATCCCTATGTTATGGACAACCTATATAAAATATTATGTAAATTATGAAAAATTACTAAATGTTATTAAAACATAACGATGTATACTAGTATCTACTTACTAAAGAGTAATTAAAATTTAAATTCCTTAACATACGTAACAGTGTTAAGTGCGTTCTAAATGAGAAATTTACCTGAAAATCGCCGCACAAACAAGATAAATGGGTGCCGTCGCCCGCCACTAGAGCAATGTGGTCGTGAAAATGTAGGGGTGTAGCTGATCGACACTCACAGCCCGCGTCGCCACAGGCAGTGCGACACCCTCCAGTGCCGGTTGCCACACTGCCTGTAGGTTCGGCACTCCACATACGTTCTAAGCGTTGTATCTGTTTGAGAAATTAAAATAAGTTCTGGTTGTTTTTGCATATTTATCTAAGCAAAATTTAAAATGATTCAGGAGATTTAATCATATAATATTAATAGATTTTTTAATTTAATAATGTAGGTTATAGTACTGCTGGAAGTGTATGATATATGTAAGTAAAATAAATGATTGAATAATATGTAAATTATTGTTCATGTGTCACAATATAAATACTCCAAAAATTAAAATACAATTCAATATTTATATTCAATTTCAATAATTAAATTCTTACTTCAATCGTGACACTTTGATTAGAAGCCGGAATAAACCGATGTGTGCATATTAGTCGTTCTTCAATATTCCAAAATATATGATGATGTGATGGTGCAGAGACACCACCATGAGCAGGTGCTTCTAGTCCATAATGTGTTGACGCACAAGTTGCATCTGGTGATATTGTACCTTCATGTTGCTCTATTAAAAAAAAACTATATGAATATAGACTTTTAAATTTATATACGACAAAATGAAATGTTAATTTTGTATCTAGAAAATAATGTATTTAGCATGTTTCGATTCATATGCAAAATCAATAAATTTTCATTGTTTATGATATTTTTTTAGCAAATATTCTTTTTATCGCTTACCGTCGTGAAAAACAAATGCCCCATCAACAAATTCTTCTTCGTCAACACTTTGTGATGTTGCTCTTCTAACAAGTATCGTCAAATTAGAACTTTTAGATGTTATTGCTTGTCTTACAAGAAACCTGCCAGCGGGATCTCTTGCTTCTCTTACCGTTTGACCACAAACTCGTAATATCGCTTTATCACCTCTTTCGAATCTGTCGGCTCTTTCACCTCTTCCACCAAATTCATGAAGACCTTCTAAAATCTCTATATGAGATCTACAACTTTGCAATCTGGTAACAACAAAAAATAGCACTATATTTATTTTACAGTAAAAGATATTAAAAAAATAAAAATAAAATCACTTTATAAATAATAGTTTGTTTTAATTTACTAAAATATTGTCTAATGTACTTATATATAATTGTCGATCTATATTATAATATTATATGGGATTTACCTTAAATTATAATTAAAAAGTGAAACTTGAACCACATCTGTAGGTGTTCCAAGCAAATGTATAGCGCACTGAGAACGCCACGCTGTGGCTCTAGTATCGAAGTGACCTGAGCGGGTTCCGCCAACGCCATATCCGCGTACGGTCGCCCCGCAACCTATGTGCCCGCCGTGGTTGCTTAATATCTCATTTGATGCGGGATCTACCTCTTGCCCTGAAGTCCTTTCACCTACGTCGTTATAAATTATATAGGTAAAAATCTTATAAGTAATCACGTGAAAGTTAATAATAATATATACAGAGAAAATATTTGTTAAGATATAAACACTAATTCTAGAGGAAAATTCGTGATAAGAATACAAACTCAATAACCTTACAACGAAATATAAACAAACTTGAATCGATTATCCAAACTAAAAGTATAGCTACATGAGAAAATAATTAAACAAATCGTGTGTTGCTTTAAATTGTATAAAGTACACAAGTAATACATATATATTATAAATATTACTATCCGAATGCCTTAATTACTTCTATTTAAATATTTAAACAAAATAATACGTGCTTAATGCTATCAATCCTTTTTTGTATCCTTATATAAGCAAATATTTCGGGCACGTTTGTTCTATACATACACAAATAATAAATATGAGATAAAATTTTATTCATATTTTGGTTACAAAATGATGCTTTGAAATCGTGTGGTTGCCAAATAGAATATAGAAAACAGATACATTTTATGTAAACCAACCAATAGAGCGTTCGTGAGTCGGATTTAGCGACTCGGTCTCGCTATCGTCACATTCATATTATTTGAGCCTTTTAAATTTTTCACCATCCTACGGAGAAATAAAAAATATATTTCTGCACTAACCTGTTAAGTAGTTGGGCCTCTTGTCATGTGTATAATGCGTCAAAGCAGCTAGAGGCGGCGAGGCGGCCACTGTTGGTGGTGGACCGCTAGTGTCAATCTTCTCCAGAAAGTCTAATTTCGCTATGAAGCCGTTATAATCGTATGGCGGTACTAGTGGTCCGGAGCTAAATCACAAAATATTTTATATTTAAACTTTTTTTAGCTGCACGCTGTATACCGCACACAGCAGGGTAGGCAGAGGGAACCTAGTGTTAAGAGGCTCCGTTCCCCACTTCCTGCCAAATTCTGGAGGCATTGCGTTTTGAGTGGCGGAGTTCAACGCCGCCTCGACACCGGAGCGAAGAAATTAAAATATACATGTAAATAAATACTTTATTTCCTCGAGTGGGGATCGAACCCACAACCGTCACGTTACAGTCACACCCTTGTGCCGCTGCGCCACGACGACCTCGATAAGCTTAACTATGAGTTAAGTAAAATTTATATTTGTATTATATTTCAATTGAAACTAACAAGCCACAATAACCGCAACGGGCTCCAGTTAAAACAGTTTAATAAGAAAGTACGAATAAAGTTCCGTCATGCAATAAATAGTAGCAGTTCTGCAGTGTAAGTGGTTAAACCTCGCTACAAATTGGGTCAGAGTATTGGAGTTGAAAAGAGATTGTATGTAATACCACAGAAACAATGTAATTTTAAGGGATTAAATTGAAATAATGTCGGTTTATTATAAGCTGAACTGGATTTTAAATCTATATTTATTGCTTAATGAGTTTCTTTTTTTTTAAAATGATTTTATGTAAGTTATTTAAAAGTGCCGATTTGTAAAGATACAAAAAAATAAAAATAAATAAAATTAAAGGCAAAACATTTTTGTATTATTTAAATTTTTATATTTATTTTCATATCACATATCTGTCTATATGTACATCGACAGCTCTACGGCAATTCTTTATTTTATGTTATAACCTAAAATTATTGAACAATAATATTTCATATCAAGAATTGGTGTAATATATTATTCTAAAAAAGTTTCTTCGTAGCTTTAGCTCGTAATGAAAACTTGAGAGTTCAGACACGCTTACTGTATTAAATGTAATAAATTTCAATACTTTAGCAGCTTTTAACTAACATATTATTTGTGATTAACTTTATAAAATAAACAATTTAGACCATCTATAAAGAATTATTTTCGTATGTGCAACTGCAAATAAGAAGATTAAAAATGGCTATTTTTTTATTATAACATACTTTGGGAAAATTATATAAGTTGCTCCATGAATATGTTATTTGTATTTAATTATTTATATAAATATATAGACGATTAACCTTTCATTATAAATTTAAATTGTTATGTTTGCTTAATATTTATATTATTAATTATAGATGAGATGAATGCATAATAAGCTATCGACATAACCGATACAAACCAATTATAATAACTGCACATAATTGTATAACTGTAGTGTGTAGCATCAAAGAGCCGTGTGTAATATGTTTAATATACTAAATTGTATATTCTCTATATTACCGACGTCCACAACTAATATTTTAATCATTAACAAGCACCAAATGCAAATTATTAATAAACTATAATTATTAAAATCGATGTTCCGTATTTGAATCAAACGTATTAACGCGAGATCAAAGGAAATTAGCTTTACAAAGCAGTGACGATACAGTGAACTGCCATCAATGGGATTCTGCTAAATGGAGCTTACTTGAATTCCAACAATAGATTTGGCCCGGGATGCTCCAATGTGGCACTCCTCTCGGAACAGAGCGTCGCAAGCACCGGAGCGGAGGGCGAGCTGCCAGCCCGCAACGTTAAATAGTCCGTAGTACAATTGCTGCAAAGAGGTGATAATTACCAATTGTCGGGAGTACTCCTCAACCACACCCCTACGCCATTTCAAATGCGATGAATAGTTCTCTGCATTTGATTCACCGCTTTTAATATGGAATGAATACGATACGGACCATATTTTCTTCTAATTGGTGGTATAAAATGATTAAGTTTCTCTAGGTAGAGCGTCAATGCCGTATGTTTGCTTATGAGTGAAGCGTCTTCATACAAATATCTAGAGCGCAGTTTGCCATTGAAAAATTGTCACATAATATAAGCTCGGGTATAAAAATGTACGACCTTGTTTTATATCTACATTTCACATTAATTAAAAGCTATAGAAATATGGATGTATTTACATTATTTATTATTTATTTTATTAAACTTTTGTATTTCATAGAAACTCATTTACAGATGTCATGTAAAAAAAAATAGAAATATATTTTTTTAATTACACATTAGCTTTTCTAAGTTCTATTAATTAACTAAATTTTAATTACATAAGTCCATATTTTTTAGATATAAATACACCAACATCTCTTTTTAAAATATATTCAAAACAGTTTTAATTAGAGAGTATTTTTTAGCTTCGCTTTGTAGGCAGTGGGAACGTAGTGCTAAGACACTCCGTCTTCCACTTTTCGCAGATTTTCGACGTACTACGTGTGTGTTTACAGCCATACATTACAGAGTGACGGAACTCAACGGTGGACGCTTGTAACTAGAGCGCAAAAATGAAAATATAAAATAATTAATTCCCCCGAATGGGAAACGACCCCACAACCATTGCATTTACAGTCACACACTGTGTCACTAACTTAATAAATAAACAAAAACGTATTTATAAATTTTTAAAATAAACATTTATAGTTTAAACTTATAACGAATAAATAAATGACATTTCTGACATCAATTTTGTGTACATAAATTTTAGTGAGGCGTGTTCATAAGGGCGAAAGAGAGATACGGAGAGGTTCTTTTATTTACAGACATTGTTCAGCGGCCTTTCAACATACGAATGGATTTCATGCGGGCGGCTGATAAAAATACTTCCGCCGGAATTGACATAGAACGGTCCTCTCGAGGCTTTTTAACGATGCTTCCTTTATATTACTGAGAAAACCTTTGAAGTCGAAGTTTTTTCAAATTTGTCATGTAAAGTAAGCAAAATAAAAGTATTTTTTTTATAAACATCACGTACTTTTATTGACATCGTGATTATTGTTGACGTCATCATTTAAAAATTTGAATGGATGGAACTAATAACCATTGGATTTCATTAACGAGGGATGGCGATATTCCATTGGTAATGAGTTCAAATCTCACTTCTTGGAACATTTTTCTCTACAGAGAATTCTATGTTAAAAGCTTTTATATGCTTAAATATAGTAAATAATATTGGATACAAAGATACGTATAATAAGTATGTTAAATATAAATGAATTGTGTAATATATATTGAACTCCCCTTTACTAATCTAAGGTGTACTTAAAAACGGAATGTAGGAATATAGACCAAGTTAATAAAATATGTAATGGACAACCATATTCATTTACCTGCCTTGACCTTGAGCTCAGGTATTTTAAACATTACATATGTATTGTATAGAATGCCCGAATTATANCAAAGATACGTATAATAAGTATGTTAAATATGAATGAATTGTGTAATATATATTGAACTCCCTTTTACTAATCTAACGTGTACTTAAAAACTGAATGTAGGAATATAGACCAAGTTAATAAAATATGTAATGGACAACCATATTCATTTACCTGCCTTGACCTTGAGCTCAGGTATTTTAAACATTACATATGTATTGTATAGAATGCCCGAATTATACAGATTGTCGATTACATAACATACACACATTAAAGTAAACAAACCCGATCAACGAAATAACACAGTAAGGTAAATGTTGGATTTTGAATTTGAACCACGCTGAGCCAACAAGAAAGAGAATAACAAGGCCTTCGTTATTCATTAACATTCTGAATATAATTATGGATGAAATATCAACAGTCGGCCTCGGTCTCAGTCTCAGGCAACCTACAAAATACACGTCGAGCTTTCACCAGCTTTAGAAAGATGGTTTTGTAATTAAATTTTATTGAATATTTTAATTGAACTAAGAACTTCTTTATGTTGTTATAATATAATATAAACAAAAAAATACAAATTAAATTAAGGAATATTTTTACCTTATATTTTAATTAAAAATGTATGAAGATTGTGATGTAACATTATATATAAAAACATGTATATAAAAACAACATATTAGAATAGCTTATTTTCTAACAAATAACACAATTTTTTGTATAAAATTACTTACGAAGTACGATCATTTGTCTCAGAGGGATATACGAGTACACGCAATACGCTAGAGGAATTGATATTACTCAATATAAAATATCAGTACTTACTCCTTAGGCAATAAAATAGACGTAAAAACAATCTTGACACGTGTATGCACTGAGTTGGTAGCGAAGAGATAGCGACAGCGTCGATGTGGAGGATACAGTCCAGGGTACCCCGGACTCGCTAGGACACACGAGCCAGCTCCACGACACGAGACGTCTTGGTAGAGCCAGTCACAGTCTGTTGAAAATAAGTATTATTTGAATCACAAATATTAGCGCTTCAGCTAATCTCTTAAGTATGCAATTAATATTTTAGAACATCGAGGCCAGTCGTGGCGTAAGGGCACAACCGTATGACTGTAAACACGACAGGTTGTGGGTTCGATACCCAATCGAGGAAATTAAATATTTAATATTTTTATTTGTTAGCTCTGGTGTCGAGGCAAAGCTAGCTTCTCAAGTTCCCTCTGACTACACCGCTAAGTGTGGATAGAGTGTAAAGCTAAAAATAATAATTAATATTTATGTTAAATAAAGTAAAATTTAATCAACTTGAAAAATAATGTCATTTAATTTTTTTACTATCAAAATAAATAAATACGAATAAATTATATTAATTATATTATGTATTGCTTTTACTTGTCCATTTCAATGCTGTAAGTTTCTATGGAGATAGTCGATAAATGTACATACAAGTATATTTGATAAGTCGCTACCGTGATCATTTTGGCATTGATAAGGGTTGGCAGTATTATTCGATTTTGTCATTTCAATCTGTGCAGATCGACCCAAGAAAATCTTTATTATGAAGTTAATTCCTTAAATCGAGGCTTTCAGTTCCACCACTCAACACTCAATGCCTCCAGGATTCAGCGGAAAATAAACAACAGAGTGTCTTAACACTCTAATATCAGTTATGTACAGTAACGGTTTTATCTAATCGTTACATTTACGATTTCGATTTCGAATTATTTAAATTATTTTATTCTAAATCTTCAGAGACAAATCAAGGTGAAGTCTAATCTTAATTTATACGTTTCATGCGTTATAATTTATTTTTCGATGCTGTCATGAAACGTAGTAATGGAGGTTGGAAGTATAGAAACTTGCGAATTTAATTTAGATAATTTCAATTTTATTTAAATCTTTTAGACAAGTTTTAATAAGACTAAAAAATAACACGAACGCGAAATAAAATTTAAATTTTACAAAATCTTATATGATGGTTAAAAAACCAAATAACTCAAATACAAACTACATATAAATAATCATAAATATTTAATTTAAATCTCTTATACATAATATACATTCTGTTATTTAATGCATGTAAATTATATGCAGAGATACAGATTCTCAGGGCGGTGTATTCAAATAAGGTCATGAATAGTCCGACACTAACTAATAAGTTCAACGTAGCCAAGTAATACGGATCCACCGTAAGCTTCAGTGAATTACTTAAGGAAAATCCCTGTAATAAAGAGAATATATATTCGAATTACCTGTATAAATTAAATATTTCATTTTACGAAATTCATAATAAAACATATAGAAGATTAAAGTCTGCGATGAATATTATTATACTATTTCATAATTTAAAAAAATATTTGATAACATTCATTGTTTGCTTGTCTTTAACTGTAACAAGTAATAACTCTTAAAAACAAATCTTTCCAAACGATTTGAACCCATAACCCAAGTAGTCGTTTTTAGTTCAACACACCAATACAACTAAATTTATACATTTTATAAAATACTCTTAAAAAGTATTTCAATAAAAATAACAAACAGGTACGTTTGACAAACGTAACACACATATAGCAGAGAACGTGAACTAATGTATAAAGACTTTCAGAAGAGCTTGGAACACGGAACGTGGGAAAAATGCATACTTTCAACTTAGCGAAAACAATTTTCCACATTCGCCAGCGAGACTGTCACATCATCATGTGCAATTTCAGTGTTCAGTGCTCGCGTCGAGGATAAAATATCACTGCAGTATCTAAGAATGTCATTATAGAAATAATAAATGGAATTTTGTTACAAGCACGTCGCGTCCTCTCAATATCGCGATACTCGTGTTTTACAAACATATTACGTACGTAATAGCTTATGTTTGATGTTTTTGATGAGGATTTCCTTAAGATTTCCTTCGCAATATCATATCGGGTAATAGAGCGGATGCTTAAATATAATATGAAATATGAAGCACGTATTTGTATGTCTTTTTTTCAGCTTCACGCCAAATCCTTTACATGGCGGTGTAGGCAGAGGTAGCCTGGGAACATAGTATTAAGACACTCCGTTACTATTAAGACACTAGGTTCGCTCTGCCTACCCCGCTGTGTGCGGATTACAGCGTAAAGCTAAAAAAAGATATAACAAAGGATTCAATAAATATTATCTTTCATAAGTATTTAAGCTAACCTATAAAAATGTATAATTCACTAAAATGTAAAGAACAAACGATATTTTCGATGTCTAATTCATTTCAGCATCTGTGAATCACCTAAAAAATATATATATTTGTCACAAAATTCTAACCGATTGAATTTACACAACCTTAAGCTCTTTCTTACCTTTTGACGTAAGAGATCGAAATATGTCTGCTTATATTACAGCGCGAGGATCCCTTTATTTATCTGAACGTCTTCGTAGAAAGGACGTATAAATAGCCTTTCAAAACTCTGTTTGTACGGTAACAAAAGAAAGAAATCTGAAAAGTATTATATGCCAGGTGCAAGTACTTATTGTACTTTTTCTAAATAGAATATCAGCAATAACGTCCTCCTACATCTTTGTGATGATATCATCCACTTATATTCAAAGTTTTAATGATATAATTAAATAAATATTATTTTTGAAGCCATTCGTGGTGAAGGGCCACAAACATGCGATTGTAGACGCGATAGGCGGTGGGTACGATTCCCACTCGAGGAAATGAAATATTTAATATTTTAGTTTGCCTTGCCTTGGTAACGAGGCAAAGCGCCGCGTTAAGTTACGCCACACATACACAATGTCATAAGTCGGCGGAAAGTGGGAAACAGAAGTGTAAAGCATAATAAATATTATATTCTACCTATATTTACCCACTAAAATAATCGTTTAAAATAATTGTACTCTATTCTAGTATCTAATTAGTATAAAAATTTTACAATTTAAAACAAAGCTTTGAAGTTTACATTTATTAACTTCATAAAATATAGCAGATCGCAACTCGTTTATAAAAACCTTACCTGTTTGTGGAATACGAGAGCCCCCTCTCGGGTGGAAGCCCACGCCTTGTGTATTACTTAAAGAAGTGAAGCTGAAGAACGCGAGAAACTGGGATCTCACTGTTTTTTCTGTTATCCTGTGAATGAAATATAACTTTACTCTCTGAGCGTTATTAAGGCTTTATGAACTTTATAGAGTTATATATACAAAATAATATAAAAAGGCAATTTAAATTATAAAGAACAGACTTGAAAAAGGAATGACGTTGAGCTATAAGTTTTATCGTCTAAAATGTTAATTATAAGACTATAGTTATTATAGTTCGCATTGTTATTCATTGAAATCTGCCAATCAACACGAAATGCCCCCAGAATTCGGCAGAAACGGAGTGTCCTAACACTAGGTTCCCTCTGCCTACTCAGCTGTATGCGGAATATAGCGGGAAGCTGATTTAATTTTTAATTTAATTTTAATTTATCAACGCGAACTTTAGTGTTTCACATCCTAATTATGTTGTTAAAAGAAATATAATAAGAAATGCTAAAATAAATATGAAATATAATTATTTTTCCCTCGTACTCTAACATTTTAGACACTGATTGTACAATAGTTCAAATCAATCAGTATTCCCGCAAGGACTTGCTTTGCGCCGAGCGTCGTCGGACCCCAATACAATTTCGCCTTTGTTAAGAAGCCACAATTCCGAATCGAATAGTACTGTTCCCTGTTTGGTTGGTATGGGCAGAATGTTTAGAGAGTAAACTTTACTTGAAGTAATGAAAAGATTTGTTTAAAGAAATTTTAAGATTCCTGCAGAATGAGCTGTCTGTATCTTGCCCTCTAGTATGGTGGGTTTGAGACTTCAACGATTTTATGAATGGGTCCCAGATGGTAGAAAGTTTCCACCCATCCTCTGTATTGAAATTAGTATGTTTCATTTACTAAGAAATATCTCTTTGTGTTGTATTTTTTATAGTTTTTTGTTATGACAGATATTATCACGATATATAGATAATATCACGTTTTGTTTTATTTATTTATTGTAATCAAATCCAATAATTAGGTCCAAATTTCATAAGTCGACTAATAAATTTTTGAAGGTAAGGTAAACGATCCTACTTTCATTTTTTAATATTTATAAAAAAAAATACTTAAAAATATACGTAATATAAATTAACAATAACTTCACAATAAACTCACATACTAAACTATCTAATAACAATGTATATCACTTAGTAATATTATCCACTTCTATTAATAAATGAGAACGCAATTAACTAGCCATACAGATTGTACGATTTGATGCGACCGCATAGCAGGAGACCGGATTTGGCTTTGGATTTTGTAGTTTCAATATCGATAGGCTCGTGAAAATGTAATCATTATGGTTAAATTAACTATTGATTTTGATTTTTGATTAGCACCAGATATGTAGTTTTATATGATTTATTAGGGTTTTGGATTCAAATACTGCTAGAACAATAAAGAGAGGCTGTAGTGGCGCAGGGCACAAGAGCTTGAGCCCGGCGTTGAGTTCCGTCGCTCAACACGCAATACCTCGAAAATTCGGCGGAAAGTGAGGAACGGAGTGCCATAACATTAGGTTTTCTCTGCCTACCCTGCTGTGTGCAGGTACAAGTAACCTTATAGCTAACTTTGAACGTAGTTCATTAAAGTTGCAATAACTGCATTACTACTGCCTCGGACGGTAAAAAGCACAAACAGTCTATATTAAGTAACATCCATTATACCACTTGCTTCTGGTCTAGTTCTAATGACTTCGTGCAACAATTTATACCGTATCTTAGTTGAAGTGCAAAACGTTTAATTACGAGAACTCTAATTTATTTTGCAGATGTAAAAATCACCTCTTATGTCATTTAAATATTTTTAACCAACTTTCAAAAAAGGAGGAGGTTATCAATTCGTCGAAATCTTTTTTGTTAACTATACGAGTATTCGTATAGAAAAAAAAACTATGTATAGTAAACTATGTATAGTTTCTATATTTTTGATTTATAAAATAATATAACCTTTTTTATATTCAGAGAGATTTTTATATATAGTGTAAATACAATTAAAAACTATTACAGTTGATATTTTAGTAGTAAATAGAGGATGATGCTAATACAAAAAACTTTATAAACATAATAAAATATTCAAATGAAGTGAAGTATATTTAATAAATATTGAGAAAAAAGTTACCTAAAATCAAGGACAGAAGCTCCATGATCAGCGAACAATACGACAGGAGGGGTGTACCGCTCGTTAGCGCCACACAAGCGTGTCTCCGCCGCGCGGCTGGTGCCGGGCACTGCGCCTGCGTCGCTTAGTTGCAACCAACCGCCTACACAGCTAGATTAAACATGGAAATTATTATAGAAATATATTTGAAGCCAGTCATGGCGCAGGGGCACATGTGGGTGTGACCGTAAACGGGATTGGTTGTGGGTTCGATTCCACTTGGGGAAATATAATATTTATTTTAATTTTATTTTCAAAATTTGTAGAACTCATTGATTTATATTTAGACAAAAACAAGTTGCATGTGTAACAACAATTATGAAATTGTTATAATATTTTTGTTATATCTGTGTTTTATTATGTGTGTGTTGTATTAACAATAAAACATGTAAATAAAAGACATTGCTCTATTGGAAAAAAAACCTTAATAATTCATTAAAAGATCTCAAAACTCCATGTCTGAAATAAAATTATAACAAATATCTTAAATATACTCGTATATAGGACATACAAATTTCCATCTAAAACAAAATATTATTATAGGAACTTTCCACATCATTAACTATAACATTCTAGTCTGTACTGTAGGTATATACTGTTGTTAAGTTACAACTCTCAGGTATACTTGACAAAGCGATTGCCTGAATACGTGGCTGTGGTGGCATTGTTATGTTATGAATGTTCGTCGGTGTATGGTATTCCTTATATTGTCAACAGTATTTGTTTGTTTCTTACTTCAGGTTATGACGTCATAATTTGATTTAATCAAAAACAATAAATCTTTACGTTTGAAACTTGATATTTCGTTAATTCATTATAATTTTAATATTTTATTAAATAGATGTGCTATTTGGCGTATTGGCACATGTGTTTGATTGTAAACGTGACTGTTATAGATTCAATTCCCACTTGGGGGAAAGATTTATTTACCAAGCTAAAGCGTGTTGTAGAGTTCCATGCAATATCTCAAAAATTCAGCGGAAAATGGGGAACAGAATGAGGAACCATTAAGTTCCCACTAACAAAAAACAAGTGGAAATGCTAAGTGGTACAAACGTAAACCACCATTATTAGAAACATAATCATACAAAAATATTATACGTATATTAAATTACCTTGTACCATTAAATCTTCCCACTGATACTAATCTATAGAGTTGTATTTCCACTCGTTGTCCAGCATCAGGTTGCAGAATATATGAACAGGCACCTGGACCCTCAAAAGAGGGTGATTTAATTTGGCCAAACGTTTTGCCAGATTTATTCTTCAGCACCCGTGAGTCGATAGTGATGTTGCACACTGTTATAACAAGAAAAAAATGTTATAAATTTTATTTTAAATTACTCGTGTGAAATTAATTTTGCGTTAAATATAAAGTAGTATATAATGATATATGTAATAGTTTATGCTATTAGTTATATTAATTCAGTAAATACATACTATTTGAACAGTACTGCTCTAGGCCGCATTGCGAACAGCGTGTTGGTGCAATATTGCCACAAGGGCACGCTCCGTCACGCACGCAGCACGCACATTGTTCACCATCACCACTTGGACAGGCGCAGCCTGATGAAGACTGCGTCCATAGATCCACTTGACCTTTGTAAAATAGACACATTTCAATTTATGCGCAAGTCTATTCGAGTGCGACTGACGTATAATATTTTCCCCTTAAGGAAATGAAATATTTCATATTGCTTTCATACCGAGAACGACTTAATGGGAGCGGAGTGTTTTAACACTAAGTCTGCAACTAACTAACCCAACTTTGTGCAGGATACAGCATAAAGCAAAAAAATATCACAATATAAAGTTTTGATATCTCACGTAAACTTTCGTTTAGCTTTATAGTTTTATAAATAAACTAGCGGACGCGCGCAGCTTCGCTTGCTTATTTAGGGGTGAATTCTAGAAAACCATGAAACACGTGCTCAAGTAAATACTTTTAAAAATCTAAATTTCAAATTTTATAAAAATCGGTGCCGATTTCAATTGTTTTCCATACAAACTTTAAACCCGTATTTCAACCCTTTAGGGTTAAAATTTTTCAAAATCCCTTCTTAGTGGATGTCCAGATTACGAAACTAAACATCTGTCCAAATTTCACGTGTCTACGCACAGCGGTTACGGCTGTGCGTGCGTCTTACCTCAGTCAGTGAGGACAAGTCCTTTTATATATATAGATTATAATTATAACTTAAAATTCATTGTATTTGACCTTTGAAATGAATTAATAGTGCTTCATATAATCTCAATAAAAAATATATTACATAATAGATTGATACTCACTGCTGGCATCAAGGAAGATAGGCGTCCACGCAATCTGCGCGGAGACAGCGGCGCACGCGGCGGTGATGAGCACCGCTACGGCGTGCCGCATGGTGCGAGCGGAGTCACCGCGCACGCGCCGCCCGACCGCGTCGCTTTCTCATTTGCCTGCACCCTTACTTAAGTACCACTAAACTATGTAATAACCATACAGTATTTTCCATATTGCCGAAAAAATATTTTCAAGTGTTTTTTCTTCTGTTTTGTTAAGTTATCGATATTTTGAAAAACAACCGCTCGATCGCTTTTGCGTGTGGTAATTCTTTTTCAGATCCCTCGGAATCTGATGTTTTCTGTAACAAAATACCTTGTTATTTTAAGAAATCTACATGCTTTTTTAGGATTGGTGTATGTTAAAATTCTTCTTTAACATACACCAATCCTAAAAAAGCATGTAGAAAGCAAGTATGTAGAAGAAAGGGTTGGTGCCTCTTGATGCACCTCCTATCTTCCTCTCCATTACTGTCCACTGTCGTTAGTTATAATAAAAGGATGAAATCACAAGGGCACAGCCCCGCTGCTACACAGTGAATTCCGACCAGACCGCGGCTGCGACAGTCATCATCACAAGTCATGTGTGATCTTTGAAGGTACTTGTTACGCTTGTTTATAAATCGACAGATATGTTAAATACACACCTACCTACCCAATAATGACTGTTGCAGCCACGCTATAATCAAAATCCTTAACAAATACCTACCATTTTTTAAAACTTCAAAGCACCTACCTTCACAAATTTCCCCATCATTTCAGCAAAATCAATACTCGCGCTGGATAAATTTCACAAAGCAATTCTTACTAAAAGGAAAGGTTCGTCGATAGCTGCCGGCATACAATCAAACGCTTATCAACCTAGTAGTTCCCTTTGTTTACTGTTTACTCTTATTGTAGCAGCTTGCCAGACAAAATTTCTGACGATAATATTTTCACATGTATACAAAGACAAGCGTACTACTAGGATTAAGATGTTATTTCTATCCTGGATGTATCTATCTAATGAATTTCCTGCATTTTTCAGTACCCAATTATAAGGAAAAAGCTATTTATGTAAGTATAGTCCATACATAAAGATTGTTGCCTGTTTTTCGTGGTAGGTTTTGAAACTAAATGTATTACTTGTTAGAGGAAACTTTAAAAAACAATAAACGAAAAGTAATCAAAATAATATGTATATTCAAAATTAACATCAATTAGTTATGTAAAAAAAATGTAAAACACGGTTAACAACAATAGTAATAGCAGTTTCTGGGATGATCGCCTCGCACGCAGCCGTCATATTGAGGGCAAGAGTGACACGAATGACAGCTCTCCGGACACAAATCATGCTTCTTTTTCTCCAAGTGGTAGCAATAATTACCCTAAGCAAAAAAAAAACAAAAAATAATAAAGTATTCAATACCTATAAAGAGTCAGCAATATGCCTTATGTCGTAATTGAAGTAAGATTACTTGTTGTGTTCCTAAGGAGTTTATTTTTTAGGATGATGTAACCGCCTGTAAGGGTTTTTTACACCAACATTTATTTTTTACATGATTTTTGTATTACTGATTTAAATCATAGATAAATTAAAACACTTGATTGAGCGATCACGATGGTGTTCTCTTATGCATATATTTATTTAATGCAAATATTTATTTGTCAAGGTTTTCAATCAAAATATATAAGGCTAGTCTATGAAAAGCATGATATAGTTGTTTATGCATAGTTCATTTTGAATGGTTCTATAAGTTTCAGTTATATTATCGTAAGAAGTTATTTTCCAATAGTCCAGAATTATTCGAAGTTTCTTAACGAAAAGCCGTTTGTTTAATGTAAAGCAAATAAACGACGTATTTGCATAAAATGCAAAGTTTTCCAACTCGAATCACGTAAATTAATTAACTTTGTAATTAAAAATCCAAAGACGAAATTCTTATCTTCCCGTTACGAGTTTTTCCTTTAATTATATTACTAAATCCAAATACCGTCACTGCAGTATAACTTGCACATCATAGTGGCTATTTATATTTAAAAATGCTAAATTAAAACGAGAGGTTAAAAAAAGCAAAGAAACATAGATACAGCTTCACGCTGTTTCCCGCATACAGCAGGGTNGCTTTTCCCGAGGGTAGTCAAAGAGAATCTAGCTGATCTTATTTATTTTTCACGACTGATAAGGAAGTGTTATATTACTAGTTGTGTGCCTAAGGAGTTTATTTTTTAGCATGATGTATCCGCCTGTAAGTGTTTTTTACACCAACATTTATTTTTTACATGATTTTTGATTACTGATTTAAATCATAGATAAATTAAAACACTTGATTGAGCGATCATGATGGTGTTCTCCTATGCATACCTATATTTATTTAATGCAAATATTTATTTGTCAAGGTTTTCAATCAAAATATATAAGGCTAGACTATGAAAAGCATGATATAGTTGTTTATCCATAGTTTATTTTGAATGGTTCTATAAGTTTCAGTTATATTATCGTAAGAAGTTATTTTCCAATAGTCCAGAATTATTCGAAGTTTCTTACCGAAAAGCCGTTTGTTTAATGTAAAGCAAATAAACGACTTATTTGCATAAAATGCAAAGTTTTCCTACTCGAATCACGTAAATTAATTAACTTTGTAATTAAAAATCCAAAGACGAAATTCTTATCTTCCCGTTACGAGTTTTTCCTTTAATTATATTACTAAATCCAAATACCGTCACTGCAGTATAACTTGCACATCATAGTGGCTATTTATATTTAAAAATGCTAAATTAAAACGAGAGGTTAAAAAAAGCAAAGAAACATAGATACAGCTTCACGCTGTTTCCCGCATACAGCAGGGTAGGCAGAGGAAACATAGTGTTAAAACACTCCGTTCCCCACTTTCTGCCGAATTCTGAAGGCATTGTATTTTGAGTGGGAGAACTCAACGCCGCGAATATAGATGATACCTTACAATAATTTTACAGAACATGTCATTTTACTCCACAAATGTTAGTTTTAATGTGGTACGAGTAAATCACAAAAGGGCGTATTTTTGGCTTTTGCCGAAAATAAATCTCTCTGAACCCTCACCGTGCACGGTGAATAAACATTGCGGCCTGATGGGCCAAGCGATCGATGTCAGAAACACCAAGCAACCAGACCCCTCACCAATAATGACAAGTAATTATGTCGAATTCAATTTAATTAAAACCCGAATTCAGAAAATATTTTTATCGAATATGTACGAAAACAAACCGAGATAAAAGCTAATGTCTTGTAATTTTTTAGAGTTTTTTGTTCATAAAATGTATTAGGCGACAACCCCTTATAATATTTCATAATAGTTGTTGTGGTATTTTTATTTAAATATAAAAAATAAATACTTTAAAAAAATAGCTATGGACAGTATAAAAGTCATTATAAACCTATAAAAGAATTCAAGTCAAAGAAAGATATTGAAATTAATTTTTCAGTTAATATTAGTTTCTTTTTTTTTTCACGTCTAAAGTGATTTTATAATGAAATTGGAATTCTCTTCGGCGTCACCGATAGCGTTTATTCGGTTTTTTACTTTGACTTCGTCAAAGGATATTACGTGGGAATCAATTCAGGTGCTAGCGTGATATACCCTCCGTTGAATATTAATCTCTCGGAAAATGCTATTATTCCTACGAGTACCTATTCAATCAATATCGCTGTGAATATTAAAAAAATAATAATTTTAACTAAAAAATAATTTCCATATTAATGCGTAAACTAACTGAATACCCTTTCATCTTGTGATACGTATCGATGGACCTCTTGCTCTGGTTCCGCAGTGTATGATGACACAACAAATGGCTTCCGCTTAGGCCTCACTCCAACAGCAACCTCACATGCCCGGCGCATCAGAGGTGTCGGTTGATTGACCTGGAACAAGAAGATATACCAACTGTACATTTATATGATTTTATATAAATTACCTATCATTTTTCATCATTTAACGTACCAATCGTAATATTTGGCATAATTTTTATAAATGTAACATGACTTGTCTTAAAGAAAATTGGTTGTATCAAATTATGTTAAAAAATATTTCAGCAAATTACCTAAATATTATTAGCACTATCGTCGTACGAACATTATTTATTTTATAATAATTTAATTTTGATCATCCGTTATGTCCTCTAATGCCACGTCGATAGGTTTTTTACTTAATAAGTAAGAACTAAGCGGATGGTTCTTGTATGGTGGCACTTTAATGGGGTCGTTTATTCGTACTGGGGCAGGTCTCACTTCACATTCAATAGAGACATCACGAGGACAGCGCTTAAGGAAATTTGTTGCGCCTAATAACTTGGAATGTTCTTGATCTTGCATCCCATTGCGTTTAAATGCTGAGACTGGTAATTTGCCAACCTGCAAATGACAGTCTGTATAGTGTTAATATTTGTGTCGTCTGTCAATATTCCAAAGTGTTGGGTCGTCAGATGTGTTTGAATATCTGATAGAATATTATTATTCTCTCATAAATCTTAACAATGACGACAACCCTTTGGTACATTCATTACTCACTGCCATAAGATGTCTTTTATAGACAAAATTGATTAATTAACGTGCTAAACTGGGTCATCGTTTCTTTGAAACAATAGCGGGAAGCTTCTTCATAGGCTTGATGGGTATAGCAAATGGAGCATTGCTCCAGATAGCATCTTTCCAACTTTTACGTATATACGATACTGCACCGCATTCCATAAAATTCTGATCTTGAAGTCCATTCCGTTTCAGTGCGCTGGATGGCAATATTTTTATCTGGAGATTATTCATTATTCTTAGTTAAGAATATGGTAAAAGGCGGGTGTTGTCTACTTTTTCAATATTTTTTTAACAGGCAGTACTTCTTGTGTAATTCTTGGATACAATCTGCGTATAGGTTCGACAGCAGTGTAAACACTATATCTGTCTTTGTTAAAACCAGCACATACATATCGTATTGCACCCCGGTAACCATGTATTTGGTCTTGCATGCCATTTCTACTATAAACTGTTCTAGGAAGTCGGCCATGGCGAGTGGCGACGTACTGTTCCTAAAACCAACATTATTATACAAAAAATTAAACTTAACAATAAGTTCGCAATGTTGGTTTCAGAAACTTTAAAATATCTTAACAAATCTAATATAAATCAATGAAAGAACTAAAAACTTACAATTCGACCGTCTTCGTATCGATAACATGGTATCACATACTTTGTTTTCACGGGACTACACGATTTTTTACATGTAGGACAGTATTCTTCATATTTTTGACATTTAGTGTGAGCTGGTGACCTCGGTCTTTCACAACAATCAGAACAGCAATTGTACGTTGGCTTTGGATTTTTTCTTTCAGGTCTTGTGTCATGACACTCTACTTTTTTTTTCTCGCATAGCGATAAGCACGGCATGCAAGAAGTTGAACCGAAACAACAAGGATCATGGCTATACGGCGACATTAGAATAGGAGCAACGGCGTATTCCCCTATTTCACCAAAAGAACAAGCCATTCTTTTTTGGTTTCGTTATACAATTTTTCTTCTTTTATATTTATTTTATTTATTAAAATATCACTAAAATTTCCTATTCACAATAAATTTATAAGGGTTATGTCATTTGTTTAAGTTTCTTCTTAACTTATTTTTAAAGAATGAAAATATATGCGGCCAATATTATAATCACATTAAATCATTGCGATATATTAAAAATATAAAAATATATTTTAAATAAATAATACGTTGATTGAACTTTGAGGATATCTATTTTTTTTTGTTACTATATTTAATAATGTTTACGCAAATCTATTATTTAGACAGCAATCAGTTTTGAACCAAAAGTTACCGATTTATGATATATTTATAATATTAGCCATAAATGAAAAAATTTAAACTGGTCAAGAGCGAGTCGAAATTGCGGCTTTCGTATCAATTTTATAGTTGTAGGTCATAGGTGTAAAACTTAACTAACTTAAGTTAGCTTGCGTATGGCAATGCTGACGCAATGCCTCGAGAATTCGGCGCAACGGTCTTGATAGGAACAGAGTCTCATAACACTAGGTGTACAGGTTCTTTCTGCCTACCCTGCTATGAGTGAAGAAACAAAACATAAAATACCAACAATATAAAGAAACATAAATAGTATATAAACTCAGGTTATAAAATATATTATGAAAATTAAATATGTAAACGCAACAGAAAAGTTTACTTGTTTACATCAAAATATCGTTAAAGTAGAAGAGTAATATAAATAAAATATTGTAAATAGAAAAGGAAAATTTAATATAATTAAACAACCTAATAATGAAATATCCGTTAGCTGCAGAACCTTAGTGAGCGCTACAAAATTCCCAAGCAAAGCTTTCGGAAGCATTCGCAAACATTTGCAGGCGGCGCCTCCTTGTCGCTGCCGCGTCGAAAATGCAATTTTCTCAATGCAAATCGAACGCCTCAGACAGATTTAATGCCTTTTACTTGTCGTTTCTGCTCATCATTTCCGGAGAGAATTCAAGATAGCCGCGTTTGTGGGAAAATTAGGAAATTCGGTGAATTGTTTTATCGTCTAGACGGTAATGATTTTATAAATTGTATAACTGTTATATTATTTATTTGAACTTTAATTTTAAATAGATCTAATAATCTATATAACGGAGTGTCTTAACACTAGAATCCCTCTGCCTACCCAACTATATATAGGATACAAGATGAAGATAAAAAGGTAACATAATGATCTGCACGTATCAGATAAAATCTTTGGCTTAACCAAGTGATATGTGAACAGTGAACTCTGCAAAAACTTGGTACATATCCTTATCTTTATAATTTATAACAAGGAATATTAAATATTGTTGAACATTCTTCAAACCTAATTACGCGTATGTACAAGTCAACGGCCAAGTCATCTAAGCATTAGCTTGTCTTTACCTAGAGATTTTATTACTTTTTATAGAGAAACAATCACTTTCACCGAGACTTGACTGGGTTTTTACTTTTTACAAGGTGAATTTCGTTGGATAAATTTTAATCAGAAAAACACTTATAATAAAAAAAAAAGCTTTTAATATATCCGTGAACTACAAAGCACCACACATTGGTACCATTTGTAGTAATAAGAAAGATCGCAATGCTTCATTCCATTTTACAGAATACAATATTCAACATTGAAATAAGCGATTAAATTTGAACCTTTCTTAAAGAAAATGAAACGAAAATACGGGTAGAAGTGTACTTCGAGTTTGTATTATTCTTATTGTATATCGCCATTGTAGCCATGAAATGAGGAATACAAGGAGTATTTGATATTGAATGGCACAAAATGGGAAATGGGAAATGCGATGAGCCCAAGAAACGAGGCGATATTGTAATAAGGAGGTCATTTGTCAATAGCAGCAAGATTTAGTGTGCTTTTAGGGATCGCGCATAAAACAGCCATTTTTACTCTTCGCGTTATTTCACTAACGTTAAGTGCATGCAAATATTCGAATTTGCGTGTATATTTGCTTAATGTTTAGTAATTTCATGGAATTTGCTTATGCTGTTACAGAAATGTTTTGCGTCTCATGTTAATATGGAAACAGGTAGAGCTCGAATAAATTACACGGAATAATAAATAAGAAAATAACATTTTCTGAGATATTATGTTTGGTACACAAGTACATATATTTATCTTGGTACTCTCTTAGAATAATATTTGATGTTAGAATAAAATGTGCGGAAAGTATTGTATCTGAAATATTTACCGAATTTACTATTAGGAAAGTTTATTAAACTTCTTTTCCATATGCACATTAATTTTCTACTAGCGATCCGCACGCGGCTTCACCCGCGTAATCACGAAAGCATTTGTGTTTTTTTATAAATATGTAGACTCAAACGCAGCTTCGCTCGTTTAAACTTATTTTTTATATTATAGCCAAAGGCAGCAGCAGTTGTATATAATAAAATATATCCTATGTCCTAATCCTAATCCTAATACCTCTAAGAATATACGTACAAAGTTTAATGATAATCGGTTGCGTAGTTTTGACGTGAAAGCCTAACAAACAAACTTACATTCACATTTATGGTATAAATATGATACATATAAATGTACCGGTAGGAAGTGAGTGTCAAGATACAGATGTATCGACAGGGAACATTTGTTGTGAACGAGCTTTATTTTGTTTTTTATGACATCATTCTTCATGACATGATGGTCAAAATGTATAGAAAGCAATGGAGATATCAGATACTTTGAATAGAATGCTTTTTACATTCTCGTTTAAAATTAGTGTTTTATTTAAAAAAAACCAGTAAACATACCGACTGTTGAATGATTAATAACATTTTCATACTTAACATTTTTTTAGCATTCCGAATTATGTAAAACGACGCGACTGGGCAAAATGTATAAATATATTATTTACATAATTGCATTCCCGCCAGCCAAGTTCCGGCTTTAAACTCGTTTCCGTAAAGTTTTCGAAGGAGTTTCAGCGGGTGTAAAGTGTAATGGTCGAATAGATAACATAAATAATGGATAAAAAGGCGAGCTCGTAAAGTCAAACATAAATAAAAGTTAGCTTCGTTTTTTTAAACAGTAAAAATGTATTTAGAATTTTTGTTCTTAAAATTTTCGAATATATTTTTCAGGTGCAGGTTATATAAGTTTGACAGTGCAATATGGCTTAGCCTATGATTTAGAATATTTTGTAGTCTACAACATTGAATACATAAACTGTAGGTAGTAAAAGACTTTTGAACGCAAACGTATCTCAGAATGTGAAATTATAAGTTCAGATAGCCGTAGTGACGCAGTAGAACAGTATTTGACTGTCTCACGACGGTTGTTGGTTCGAACCACACTTGGGAATATTATTAATTTACCTTTTTCCACTCTAAAGTCCACCACCCAACACGCCATCTTAAAAATTCAGCAGTAAGTAGGGGAACGGATGGAGGAGCATGAGAACTCTCTGACTGACTGCTGTACGGGACTAAATATGAAGCGGCTTTCTAGATGTACATAGAATGTTATATTATGATAAATGATCTGTTAAAATATTATATAGAACCATACATACATACGTAAAAAAATCAATATTTGTGTGCCGGGCCAACACGAAATTCATTTGCAACTGTTTTTAAATTGCAGCGATGCTAAACGTTCAACAAAGCACAAATGCAAGAGTTTTTCTTATTGGTTGTTGTGAACTGTTTGTAATGGCGAAAGCAATCATTGCAAAAGCTTTCTTCCTGTCCAGAGGGTTTTACAAACGTGTATTTTTTATTTTAAGTAACTGCTATAAATATGTTACTTATAATTTTATCAAGAAACAATTTTTAAATATGGAAAAGATGGAAAAGTATTTTTTATTTTTATATTTAAATGCACCCTCGTTGTGGATCATTAGCGCTGATCGCATTTGTTATTTTACTTAGCACGAGTCATATACTCGTGTGTGGTGGTAGGTGGCATATGAACATTTTATTTATTTATTTATATATTATACTGAAATATTAACCTATAGTCAGCTTTACGTTGTATACCGCACACAGTAGGGTAGGTAGAGGGAACCTCGTGNCGAATTTATAATATAGGTATGGATTTTACTGAAATATTAACCTATAGTCAGCTTTACGTTGTATACCGCACACAGTAGGGTAGGTAGAGGGAACCTCGTGTTAAGACACTCCGTTCTCCATTTTCCGCCGTATTCTACAGGCATGCTTGTTGAGTGGCGGAACTCAACACCGCGCTCAAGACCAGAGCGAAGAAGTGAAAATATAAATTTAATTAAATGTTTCCTTTTCGTTTCTCGAGTGGGGATCGAACCCACAACCAGTCGATTTTGCAGCACACTTTGTGGCTCTGCGCCACGGCAACGCAGTTTACTAATGATAATTAGTAAGCAGCTTACTAATTATCATTAGTAAGCAGCTTACTAATTATCATTAGTAAGCTGCTTTTTAGAACAATTATTCTATAGATGATGAAGATATGAATAATCTTATTAACATTATTATACTCGTATGTTATAAGTGTTTAACCAACAACATATTACAAAAATGGAATTTTATTTGATGATTGTTATCTCCTATATTGTCATTGATAACCATCATTCTGTTATCAATGTGAGGTACTTTTCCATTTTTATCAGAGTAACATAAATCAAATAAAATATTTAAAATGTTCAATTCATAAAGTATAATACATTTTTCCTATCGAATTCATTGATATTTAGAATACCCACTGTTGTATTTTTTAAAATAAAATAAAGAAACATTCTTCCTGTTAGGAATTGAATCGACAACCATCGAGAGTACGGATAAATACTTGCCCACGGCATTCTTTACAGAATATCTTCACTGTAGAAATAACAAAACAATAACGGAAATGTTTATCTATATATATAAAATCGAAAGGTCACTCACTCATTACGAAATCTCAGAAAATACAAGTGCTAGGAATCTCAAATTTTGCATAAGAGTTACTTATAGGACGTAGGTGCTCGCTAAGACGGGAATTTGCAATATTCGACTTCTAAGGGATTGTTTTTTTGATTAAAAGTCTGTATGAAACTTCGTTACTACAAATGCTAGGAGTCTCAAATTTTGCATGAACGTCACTTATAGGGTGTAGGTACTCATGTACCTACGTCCTATAAGACAGAAATTAATAATAACGTAGTTCACGCAGGCGAAGCCGCGGGCGGGCCGCTAGT
>JAKRZM010000401.1:317175-335136 GCA_036379175.1 Heliconius cydno galanthus
ACAGCGGTTACGGCTGTGCGTGCGTCTTACCTCAGTCAGTGAGGACAAGTCCTTTTATATATATAGATTATAAAAAAGTGTTTTTTTTTTCTAAATTAGCAATTTTTTGAACTTTATCGTTTTTTATGGATTATTAAATATTTGGACCTATTATAAATATTAGTATTTTCTAAATATTTAGTGCATCATGGGCATCTTTAGTGCTCACTCTATAGGAATATGTCAATTAATATTTTTCCATAACATACGAATATAACGTTTGTAAGTAGGCGATGATGATTTTCAAGACATTCAGGACAATATATTCAGCTAGGTGAATTTAGCAAAATAACATTAAACATTATTAATGTTTTTCCAGTACGTCCTTTCTAAAATATCATTAAAGTTTCACAACAGTGAAGTATAAATTTTAATCCAAAAACATTTTGCCGCAGCCATTATCCAAGTTTCCAAGGGCGAGTTTAAAAACGTACGTTCTTGAAGCACTAATGGACCAAGTTGCGCAGTAAATTTGTTGGAAACAATCAGAAACATCTCTAGGTAAGATTTCTAAACAAAAATTTCAAAATATAACGATGTTTTCTTTGAAATAATTAAAAAGAATAAAATTATTTGGCTGTCATTACGTTGGAAATAAAGAGATGTGATTTCAAGCAGCGCCTCGAGCGTTGTTTGTTGAACTCAATGTGTGAACTTCTTGTGAACATGTCTAAAACGTTTGTTTACAGCTGAGGACGTTAGTATTTATTTTAAATGTAACATTCTATGTACATCTGTAAATTTATTTAAAAACTAAAGAAATAAACAGGTATAATCTATATATTTTGAGTAAAATAATATTATATAGCAAGTGATTTAAGTATTTAAACAAATAAATATAAAATGAATTTTAATGAACTGTATCTTTAATGTGTTAAAAAATCAGTATAAAATAAAATTCAGTAATATTTCAGAAAAACAACAAACAACTCTATAAATACAGGTATTTATACTAGTATAAAGAACAGAAATTACCTGAAACCATTTGCAAAAGTCCCTGAAGTCTCACACACTCAAATGTCAAAAAAAACAAACACTAATCTTTATCACTCACTGATGATCGCTCACTTCACAACTACAGTAATAAAAACCCGCGTTTTCTATTTACTAGCAATTTCGAGTTAATACAAAATGTTACATAAAATTAAGAAAATATATGAAATTTCGCGATATGATCAACTTACGTAAGTTGGTACGTAGAGGAAGTATCCTCGCGCACCCCGAGCGGGTGTTCTCAGTGACGCCGGCCGCCACTGTGCCGCTGTAGCGTCCAGGGGCACACAGCGCATGTCTCCGTCCACCGGGCTCTAACTCACACCGACACCAGCTCCACGGCGAGCGCGAACCGTATAACTTATTTCTCCTTACGTGCCACCATTGTTTCAACGAGTGAATTCACGATGTTTTGAACTGCAGTCGTTCCACAAATATTTTTCCACGTTTCCGGCGAGCCATAAATTATTTCGGGCATTGTTCTTATAATTCTTACTCCGTGGAAAATATATTATGTATAGAGGAATATTCGGCGAATTTTTCTTCGGGGTTTTCCTATAAGTTATAATACGGGTCAAAGGAAAATTAAAAACCATTTTAAGATATATTTTTAGTCATTTTAAGTCATTTTACGTATAACCTAAGTTTTACTGCATTTCACTCTAATGTCTTCGGATGCTTCCGCATTATCTAATATAATCTATATAAACTATATTTTCACTATTTAATATATCAGTTTACCTGTATGTAAAAAATAGGTAAATAGTTAGGTAAATATCACTTAAACGTGTGAAAAACAAATTGTAAACCATATGTAGATAAAGTTGTATTGAATCTAAACCTAGGAAGTATTTTTTTTTTCTCTTATTATAATTTTATTACTGTTTTTTATCATTACTAGTTCTTTTATAATTATTTAGAAGACATTTAAAATGGACATTAAAATGTAATAAAAATGCAATCAACAGATTTCATTCACGATTATGCGTACACTCTATATCAAGACGGAATAGACGTGATAAGAATACATGCCACAGCGACACTCAGTCGTTTTACACGTAAATGACGTCACGAGCGAACCCAATGTTCATGTAAACATGTCTACAAATATCTTTTATAATCTTTGTACTTTTGCTTTCTGCAAATGGCCTGAAGAGAAAATTTAAAAAGCTTAAAAGAAATTTGATACAATAAGAGGTAACCGGTTTCGTGAGAAAACTAGCAATTTGATTGAATTTTTACATTGTGTAACAAAACAGAGTTACTTTTTTACAGAGTCTTTTAAAATAGAGATGATATTTCTTCATGATCTAACCACGAGGGCGAGGAGCACGAGCACGCACATTTATTATGTTGAAATATTTTGGCACTGAAATTAATCTGCAGAAAGTTGAAGGAAAACTACAAAATTCGAAAATAATAAAAATTGCTTAGAAAAGCTATATCTTCTTTAAAAAAACATAAAATATTTGTGATTCAAAAGAGTTTTTCCTTTATTTGTTCATCTATTGCCATGCAAATCATGTCCACGTGGAATGACAGCAGGAATGCTCACTGCATTCTCTCGAATTTCCCTTCGTTCCGCGTTTGAATCACAATGCCGAATTTTTGGCTTGATGAAATTGATCCAATCCCATTTATACTATACTTTAAATCGTGGTGAATCTTTTGGTTGTATTAGTTATATTGTAATCTATTATTTGCATTGTTCGGATAGAATAAATATAAGAATATATATATCCTAGGCGTGGGTGACCACGTATAACGTATTTTTTTATAAATTCCTTAAAATTGGAGGCCATTATGGTGCAGAGACACAAATGTATGACTGTAAAAGCGACGCTTGTCGGTTTGATTCCTACACGGGGAAATGAATTATTTTATATTTTAATTATCTTGCTCTGGTAACAAGGCAAAATGAGGAGTAAAATCTCGACATTAGAAAGTGAAAATCGGATTGTTTTAACACTAGTCCCTTCTATATAGTAGAGTATATGCAGAATAAAGCGGGAACGTGAAAAAAAGGAATTATTAGTAATATAATAACAATTACACAGAGATATCTAATATTAAATAATTTATTTAGTAATTGTTCTTTTAAAAATTTTAATTAACAAAAATGGGTAGAATTACTCAAAATCAACTATATTGACTATTATGTTTTTCTACTTGTACATTATAACTGTGACATAACTAATTTGTCGTTGTTATAATAAAACCGACATCACCATTGAAAATATTGAAATTCTCAGCAATACTAATATTTTTATTACATAAGTATTGTTATATAGTTTTATTACATAAGTATAAAAATAAGTAAAAAAATATTTGATCTTGCATATACGTCAATTGTCACAGCAAAAACCGCCAAGGCGGTGGCGGTCGGCCTAATTAATGGGGGTGAACTCTGGGGGCAGATTAATCTGGACATAAAACCTTTTCGCTGTCCCTGACATATGCTATATAGATCTTGCTGTTTTTCATTCTCTTTGTAACCTATTAATAAATGACACATTGCAAGTGCATAGAGAGTATTTATTATGAGTAAAATTTGTCAAAGAAATAATAGGCAAAATAAAAGATTTTAATATATCTTTGACTTAAAACAAATTAGTGTAACTTATTAAGTATTTTTTTAACCTCTGAGTAGAATTTAAATATTTTTGATATTCAAATACACTTCAACTGTACTACTATTATTTTTGGTCTATTTAATGTTTATACAAACTTATTTAACAAAAAGCAAATATTTACTCCAAAAAAATTTTAATGTAAATACAATTATTTTTCATACATACATAATATAAGTCGAGGTGAACGTTAGTAGGTCAATTTTTCGTACCGTTAGCCAAAAGGTCAAATAAGCATTTATGGGCCGCCAAACTTTTCATGATCCATATTTTTAGAGAGAATAATCGTAAACATTTTTTCGTTACCAGTAATAAATATATGATATATTCAAGAGCTTTTGACAAGGTATACAAAAAAAACTTAAAGCTAGCCTTCCCTATGAAATCGTCTGGCACTAAATACTATAACCACGATCTCCACTCGAGTACGAATGGAAAATAGAGTACAGAGTGTCTTGACACTAAGTTCTCTAATAATAATTATATATGGAGAATAATGAAATATGATTTCGCAGATTATTTAACCACTTTACCATCAAACAGATGAGGTAATCCACTACAAAGATGATCTTATTTTTACTCGACGGTTTCTCATCTTGCAAACAGCATTGTATATTATTAACTGCATTCGAGCAAATATAAATGTAGAAAGGATAGAAAATATTCAAAGCATCGAGGTCGTTTACATTTCGTGTTATATATGTATATTTTATTTAAGAGGCGAATGTTGGCCTGGCTCTACTACCTCACAAACTTCTTATTATTCATTGCAACTGTGGCGAACTTATTACAAAAGTTTTCAGCGTTCGATTTAAACAAATTTTCAAATTTTGATAAAAACAGTCGTACTGACACAATAATACATATTTCTAAATTATATTATGTTAGTAGTAATGGGTTCATCATATTAGAGGTATATGAGTTATATAAAGAAAGAGTCTGCCGTTTTAAATAATAAGAATATTACTACGCAGTAAATATTTTATGCAAACAATGTATTATATCAATTTTTCTAGAAAAGTCCGTATTTTTATAATATTTTTCTAATGTCTTCTGTAAGAAGGTAAGCAAAGGGCCTCATTAGAAATAATTTAGTTTATAACATGCCTTTATGATAAATTCAAAAACTCTTTCCACGATCTCATCTGTATAAAAAGTGTCACAATTATTTAACAGTATTAGAGAAGTCTTTGTTGCGTTCGCTCTATGTGCCCTACTTGCATTTTAAATAAAAATCACCACGTTCACCGTCGCGCATACAGTCATTACATTTCGCATGTGCGCCCTAATCGCATACAAATAAAAATATATATAGAAGACTGTGAGCTTTATGGTATGAACTTCAGCAGTTTTTATAGTATGGGCGACTTGTGAGTATCTATAAACACATTTAATCATTATTCATTAAAGTAATAGTCAAAGAACAGAACAATTGATTGACAAACTGCGACATATAAATCAGCTGCACGCTGTATCCCGCACACAGCAGGGTAGGCAGAGGGAACCTAGGATTAAGACACTCCGTTCCCCACTTTCTGCCGAATTCTGGAGGCATTGCGTGTTGAGTGGCGGAACTCAACGCCGCGTTTTGCCTCGACACCAGAGCGAAGAAATGGAAATATAAACGTAAATAAATATTTCACTTCCTCAAGTGGGGATCGAACCCACAACCGTCGCGTTACAATCGCACCATTGTGCAGCTGCGCCACGACGGCCTATATACAAATAAATTATAATTTATGCTTAAGTGAAAACATTAGAAAATCTTTTCTTTATTATAAGTGTATATCATTTTAAAATCAATTTTTAATTCTATTTCTAGCTAGCACATTGGCATATTCTAGAAATAGAAATATATCGATCGTCTCACGTAGCTTAAGTGTGTCACGATACTACCTATTTCAGTCAGATCTGAAAGTGCCATTGTACATGTATATTTTCTTACTTTAGAAAATGTGAAAGTGGGGAACGGAGTGTCTCAACACTAGGTTCCCTCTGCCTATCCTGCTGTGTGCGGGATACAGCGTGAAGCTGATTTTATTTAGAAAATGTCATATATTGATTATTTACTGATACAGACTAGAAGAATACTTAAATAGAATATCTGACACCATAATCTTCAAATAAATGAAAGTTTCTTTCTGTTTATGAAAATACAAACATACGAAAACAATGTTATAAGAAATTATGTGTTATACATAAGTACTAAGTGTATTCTTTATCACTAACTAACATATATATCGCTTAAAGTACTTAAAGCCTCCTTCGAATTATGTAAATTACGAACCCTAAGCGTATCGGTAAGGTTATTGATAGCAGACAATAAAATTTTATTTATGACCAGTTTCACCCACATGGTGTTCATGAATTTATTGAATTGTATATACACTTATTATTTTAATAGTTCCAACTTAGTTGTGCAAACAGAGAAACAGTGACTGTTTACGGCTTCAGCGAAACTTATTGTTAGACAAGTTATAAACAATATTTTTACATAAAACTTATGTTTTTTATGTTTTTTTATTCTGGTGTATAAGGTCTCAAAGTTCCATCCTCACAAACTTTTACTTTTATTTATTTATCTTTTAACATCACACTGTATCCCTGGCAAAGCAAGGTAAGCTTTTCCCAAGTCTGTGTACAACTATTCTATCTCAGCGCTAGTAGTATATCTTCTAAATATATGAAATTATATAAGCATTTGTATGCATAAAATTCAAGTCACCTTTAATTTTATGTTAAGTTCCTTGTTAAATGCATACCTACAAAATAAAACATATAAGAAATATACTTTACATATCCACATTCCAGTATTAAGTAGTAAATAAAGATTGATAGAGAAATAAAAATTGATAACCTTTGATATCTTTTTGCAATTTTATTTAATACTTTAGAGTCAGATCAAAATATATTTGTCAGTCAAACATAATATAAGACGACGATATTACTACCGTCGTCGTACTCTAATTAAATTTTGTTTCATCAACGCAAGGACTTGTTTTTCAAGTTATTCATAAAAGGTGTTATATTATTACCCCTTTTAAGGTAATTGCTTTACGAAGAACTGGAAATTATCAAATTTGTAATTTGATTAAATTATTTTTTTGTTCGTAATATATTATGTTTCTCAAACGATTTTAAAAAATATGTAGAATATTGTCACTATACATTTTCCTTTAAAATAATTATATGAAAAAAGTACTTTAATCACCTCTCAGCAACATAGATAAAAACAAGCACTAACAATGGCTGTAATTACTTAATTCTTGGATAGATTCTTCGTGTTAAGATCCGCCACTCTACACCTAGTGTTAAAACTAGGTTCCCTCAGCCTACCCTGCTATTTGGAAAACTGCGTTAACCTGCTTACAAAGTACATAATATTTTTAACGACATACTTATTTATATGTAGATAACAGTGATGCGTAAAAAACAGAAGATGCAGAATCTCTCGAAGATTTAGTCATTACTATTTTCTAACTTGAAATACAATAAATGTATGTGAAAAAGATCGGTAAGATAACATCTTAAAATAATAATAATGACTTCTGTAAGAAAAGGAGATTATCAATTCGACTGTTATTTTTTTATGTTTGTTACCTCATAACTTTTTTGTACGCGCACTTTTTTATAAGAGCTTACATCGCAAATGTCCAGTTCTTATTAAATATTTATTTATAGTGAACTTAAAAAATAAATCTAATTTGCATACTGAATATACGAGGTTAAAGTTGACGGAGAATTTTTAACGCTAGCTATAAAATAGCCGAGCGTATAACGAAACGTGCAATATTTTAAGTGTGCGTCATTAACATGAAACATTAACCAGTGTGGTTGTGCTGCATAGCGCTATTATAAAATATATTTCGTAATCTTTTTATTTATTATAGTCTTCCTATTTGTATCACCTCGTTTTATACGAAGTTAAGTAGTAATTAGTGGAGAACGTAGTGTTTCTTCAGATCCTCTCTGTCTTTGGAAAAAACGTTATTTGGCAATCCAAATAACAAAAAAACATATTATTATATAAATCATATTAGATTAAAAGTAACAAAACTCATTTATACAAGCCATTAAAAAGCTAAGCTAGCCCAAATAAAAAACCTTTTAAAGTTCAGTTAAAATATTGGCTTAGTTTTTTCTAAGTGCTCGCTAAAAAGTGCGCTATTTGGAGACCACAGATAAATTTGAGGCTGATCGTATCTCGGAAAGCAATTAAGATAAGCGAACGTTGTGCTGTCACAGCTCGCACTGCAGTAAGCGGACACAGGCTCAATTTATGCGTTCCTGCTCCAGCTGACATACATCTCTGCCAGACTCAGCCGTTGTAAACGCCGAAAAGCCAGGGTTTAACCCACGCCTATTGCCTTTAATCGGGCGTTCGGCAAACACATAACACGTGCATGTATTTTAAACTAACGCATTCACCCAATTCAAAGGAAATTGGAGAGAGCTCCCATTTTTCGGGGTACGCATCGATTTTTCTGATGTTGTGCCTATGTTATTTTATTGTGTTTGCAACAACATATTGTGGAATTAGGGTATGGTAATTTAAAAAGGTATCAAAAAAAATATTAAAGACCCAAAGTATATAAAATAAAAATGGAAAAATATGTGATAGGAGTGGCAAAACAACGCGTAAAAAGATTATTTTTTAGTTCGTTTAACGTATTTTCCGGTCAAATAAATATAATCTCTGTACAAATGACAATAGAAATTATTTCAGATTGTACAACACTAACTTAATAGTATTAATTATTGTAGACTTACGTCGCTCGGAGGGCATGCTAATGTATAGTTTTCACGCAACCAAGAAAATGCTCGAGCATGAAATAATAAATGTAATTAAAAATCGTGATTAGGTCCACCGCTTGTCCAAACATAATTTCTAAGGATATGAGCCCGCACAAAGTAACATTTTTGTGAATAATGGTAGAACTAAAAATGAAATAGTGTCATAGTGAGTACAAAAATGTTTTAATAAAGTAAAATGTTCTTCCCGAAGCTAGTAATATTTTTTTTTTGTAAATGTAGATAAATTAGGGAAGAGTGGGACAAGCGACCACATATAATCACGTACCTATAAATAATTATATCTTAGGTTGATTAACATAAGAAAAATTATCCAATTTATAACTACTAATCAAAAAATATAACAAAACATACGGACGTATAACGTGACCGTAGTGAGCAAATGAAACCGTAAAAAAGTAGGACTTGTATCTTATTGGCCTGCAGGTCCAAATACTATAATCGAGGGAACAGTGCTGTACGAAATCATAAAATAAATGTTACTTTATCTTATTTACAAAAAAAAATATCAAGTATAGAAGGGCTCTGCACTGCTACATACACGCTACGCTACATTATAAATTTACGAATATAATTTCTCCATGTTTCAAGTAACTTATTTCACTAAAATGAACCAATTACGAAATCGTATTAAACAATTAATAAACGTAAGCCCAAGAATTAATAAACTGTACAATTTGCTTTACTATCTAAAAAGATGTTTTTAAAATAAATAACTGTAACACAAAAGAGAACAAATTGCCCACTTAATACATAATTGGAGAGATAATTAAAGAGCATGATAGCAATTTTCCTTTGACAAAATTAAATATTTATTTTGTAAAGAATAAATATTCTGTTTCTATTATCTCTAGAATATTAAAAAATAAATATTGGTAATTTATTGAGTGACGTATTTTTGATTTAACCGCCTGTTTTATATAAACGTTGCATATTGCATATTCAAATCTGCCAAAATTTAGCTATTTTGATGACAAATATTACTTGTGATGGCCAAGAAATGTATGCTTCGACAGAGCGACGACAGAGCTCGCTACTGGCTTCATCATTATGCAGTCTACGAATTGAATTACAATAACTATTTTTATATGGTATATTTGATATAATTAAATCGCAGTGCAGTGGTTGTTTGTTTTCCCGTTATAGAGCAGTCGGTATCACAGGCGGAAAGAGATAAAGAAGACATAGATTTAGTTAGTTTTAGTAAAGATATGTCTTAATTTTTTTTAGTATTATAAACTAAAATTTTATGTTTTAAAAATTTAATTAAAATACTTATATAAAAATTCCATACTTTCTTAACACTTCTACTTCACAGCCTTCGTAACCACCTTCCGTCGCCAAGCGACGTCACTATGTGAAGATATGTACATCTGATCGTTCATTCTCAGCTTATACTGATATATACTTTTTTTAAACGTACAAATCTATATTAATGTAAAATTAACTATAATTGCCATTTTATTTTATTATATTACATATTATTATATACTAGGAACAGCAACTAATGGTGTGGAGAACATAAAGTGTGTATCAGACTAGCTCTTGACTTCGTTTTTATGACATACTCATAGAGTATAACCCTGACCCTTGAAGGTATAACCCTGAGCGAATATACTTTTCTGTATTTGCCGTAATAACATTATGAAATATAAATTTAATGGCCGCTTATTCAAAATAGGTAACGTTAAAAATGTAAACGTAAAATAAAAAATATAAATATAAAGCATATAATATTTTGATCACATTAAATTGGCACGTCGACTATAAATGTAATATTTATGAAAGCAGTTCGGACCACATGGCGCCCACGAATCGAGTGGATAATAGGGTTTTAATTGAGATGAAGCTTAACAGAATAGGAGGGCATTTGCAAGTTGTAAATTTTTATTCATAACCATTAGCACAGATCAGGCTCGTAGGCTGCAATATCCATAAGAATACATTTACATAATAGTACTGCTGATAATGTTTATGTATTTATGTTTACATAAAATTACATTGGCTTACAAAGAAATATATAACGTAATCCATACTTATATTATAAATTCGAAAGTAACTCTGTCTGTCTGTCTGTCTGTCTGTCTGTCTGTCTTTTACGCAATCAGGGCCAAACTGCTAATTTAATAAGGGGATAAAGCTACTAATTTAATAAGGGGATAGAGTCTAAATTTCAAATTTTATAAAAATCGGTGGCGATTTAAAGATTTTTCCATACAAACTTTCACCCCTTAATGGCACCCTTAGGGGGTGAATTCTAAAAAACCGTGANGAATACATTTACATAATAGTACTGCTGATAATGTTTATGTATTTATGTTTACATAAAATTACATTGATTTACAAAGAAATATATAACGCAATAAAATATATGAGGCCGTTATAGTGCAGCACAAGCACAAGCGTGGGGGTTGTGGGTTCGATCTCCACTCGTGAAAATTAATTACAATATATTAGTATTTTCATTTCTTCGCTCTGGCAACAAGGCAAAGCGCGGCGTTGATTTCTACGGTTCACCACGCAATACCTTGAAAATTCGGCAGAAAGTGGGGAGCGGAATGTCTGAACACTAAGTTATCTCTGCCTACATTACTATATGCGGTATACAGCGTGAAGCTGAAATCATAATATGTAGGGAAATCAAATTCTGTTGAAACCTAAATAATATCTGTGTGTACATATATATGCTACTTTTAGCTTCGAGCGAAATAGGCTAAATATATTTGAAGCTGTTCCTCTTAGATACAGACCGATCGCTCTAAGCCTTAAAAATATATATTCACATCTTGCCATGTTTCTATACATTTATTATAACTTTTATTGTCAATGTACTCGTAATAGTAGTAGTAGTATATATATAACGTCTTACAAATATATTTTTTTTCTTTCTTTTTACTTAAAAGTTGAACAAACAACAAAATATTTTAGTTAAATTGCATACGTTTATTCTAAAAATAGTGATTGATATTTTAAAATATCCTAAAAAATACGCCACCCAAATATAAACCATCCACATATTACATTATACCGTTTTCATCTAAAGACTTCCCGACAATTTCCCGTGTACGTATATTCTTTATTGCCCTTATACTTAAGTGTAGGGTTTCTAGCCTGTAAGCGTGAAAGGGGCTCGCGATAATGATGGATGGGCCGACTTTCATTCTCATGGTAATATTAGTATGATAAATAACACGTCCTTATGAATAACATGATCTTTTTAGTACAGTCACTAGTGTGGAGGCTCGTGACATGGCTTAAACTATGATATATGTATATTTCATATTACATATAGACATCGTGTAAATTGAAAGCGAGCTTGGATGGGTCAGTCAACTAAGGTTTTTTGGTGTAAAAAAAATATTTAATATAATAAAAATAATTGATATATGTATAAATGCTTGTTTGAATCAATTTATTTATTTTAGCTAAGCAAATGCTTAAATATTAATTACCATCACTTTGAAATTTCAGATATTTCCTGCCTGTGTAAATACAATAATTCAATATAATTGCAACCATTCAAAAAAAGCCGCTGCGTTTACTCAATTTTACATTAATTTGAAGGAGCCTTTTATTGATATAGCGTAAAGTATCCACATCGTTAGAATTTCGGAAGGGGCTATCCGGGAACCAGCTACGATCGGAATCCCAACTACGTCAATATTAGTTTTATGTGGTTAAAATTTATTATGTTAGAGGAATAGTAGACGATAACACAGAAGGGTTTAGAACAATCTAATAATAATATTATACATTTTAAGACATTTTACGACTTCATATTTATGAACATTGAACATACAATATCATAATTTTGTATTATATGGAACTGGTTGTGATCTCCATTCGAGGATATGAAGTATTTATTTTAAATTTATATATTGTCTTTTCTTCGCTCTGGTGTCGAGGTAAAAGCGCAGTGTTGATATGCAATGCCTCCAGAATTCGGCGCAAAATGGGGAATGTCATAACATTAGTTTCCCCCTGCCTAAAAAAATATATCATAATTCAATATTTACATTAATAATAGTAAAATTTTTTAACAATAACAGTAAAATGGTAAATATCACATAACCAATAAACAAATTTGCTACCCGCAAGCACAAACCACATAAGCGTTAAACAAATGAATCGTGAACGTTAATATACTGAATCGAATGCATCACTTCCTCGATTTAACGAAAGCTCATCAATAAAAAAATATATTATAGTAAATCACTGTCGTGACCAATGGCAGGTATGGAGAATAGCTGTGAAAACCTCATGAATATTCTGAACTACCATTTTCTGTTTACAATTTATCGCCCTCCATGTAAATTGAATCGGATATTGGATTATGTTAACAGTGGGTGGTAATTGAAATATTTTAGGCATTTTTTTCTGTTATTCTGTTCTTTATGTGCTAGTCACATATTTTATTTTTTGTACGTATGTATTTGTTTTTTATTAATAAACAAATAAAGCCCTTCTCTTTCCTTTATGTATACTAAAGAATTTGACTTAAACCCAATTGCTAAACATGAAGCTGTTTTTATAATGAATTGAAAAATATTAAGCCATGTTATCTCTATATTTTAATTTATATATTCATTTCGCTCTGGTGTCGAGGCAAAGTGGCGTTGAATTCCGCCACTCAACACGTAAGGCCTCGAACTCGGCGGAAAATGGACAACGGAGTGTATTAACACTATGTTTCTTCTGCCTACTCTGCTATGTGCGGCATACAGCGTGAAGCTGATAAAATAAATTATTTACTAATATATTAAATTTTTTTTAAAATACTGCGTGCTTTCAAAATATTTATAATTTAAAATGACTTATTTAAAAATTAAAACAACAAATGGTTAATATTGTATAATTATATTAACCTCCATGCGAATGTATGACGGTTTGTAAAAGTAAACAGTTTTAATTTCCTCCGAGCCGCAGGGCTGGCCGCGCCAGCAATTTGCCGCGTCGCGACTCATTATCGGGCTCGTCTCGAGACAATTTTACTGATTTACTCCCCACCACTTGAGTCAAGCATTGTAATATTTTCTTATTATTTTTACAAATTTTGTCTAATATTTCAGGTATATTTACAATGAAAACGTCGAAGCTTCTAAACGAGATATAAGAAGGTGAGAGAGGACAAAATGGACAATAGTACCTTTTTTTTTAATTGAATTGAATTGAATTCTTGATATATGGCGTTTCGAGCGTACCTTTTTTTTTCAATATAACACAAGACATTATGTTGTAAAATTGTATAATATAATTTTGTTAACATTAGTCAAAATTATATTTATATTTAATTATGATTGCATTTTTAATAGGTGTTATGTATATCTAATAATATGGTATGATTATCTATATGAAAAGACGAACGTTACTTACGACTCTTACTTTAAACAAGATATCTATTTCTAGAAGATTATTTTTTTAAGCATTGAAGTTACAAAAATAGCGGTCCTTTTTAAAGTTTTTGACAATATAATCACAAAAACAATAAGTTTTCCCTAATAAAAATAAATGATATGGACGTCAAGTAGGTACCTTACTTCCAATACTTGTTTAATAAAAGACTTAGAAGCTTCATTGAAATCCACTTAAGTATTCCTTATACTATGGAGTGGTACCTAAAGCATATTTTACAGCGCATCTTGGGAGCCACTTTTCAATATTAGCAGAAGATTTATTGCAGTTTGATTTTACTTTACCATTTCAGTTTATCACGTATCTTATTTACATCTTTTAAACTTTATAATATCTATAATATTGAAACAGATGTTTAGAGGTGATTAATTTTAAATAATAATATTGCAAAAGTAGAAAAAGCTATAATAATTAATCTACTGATATCACTTTATTTTTAATTATTCTAGAAACAGAGCATCTCATACTTTTGTATCACACGAAGCGAATGCGAATGTAATAACATTAGGGGAATCCCCAACAACCAAAAGAAAATTAAAATCCATGTCTAATGATCATGAGTGAAAGAAAAACAATTAGTTTCATATGAAAAATTGAAATTGAAACTTAAATATATTTCATAAACCAGCAGGTTCAGGAAAACAAGTGTCATAAAATGTACCCTTGTGAAACTGTCACTGGTGAGGTGGTACAGGTAGGGGCGTCTACAACTTACCGCAACTCCCATAACTCATACCGCTGCTGTCGTCGCCGCGTAAGCGCACCCGTAATTGAATACGACAATTGTAATGTTAACGTGTCATTTTGATTGATTTAGTGCGGGTTTGAGCTTTTGTTTACGATAAAAACAATATTTTCGTATAGGTATATAAATAGGGCTCTATTGTGTGACTATATACGTGACTGGTTGTGGCTTCGATCGTCGCTCGGGTAATTTAAATATTTATTTATATTCATATTTTCATTTCATCGCTCTGACGTCAAAAGGAAGAAGCAAAGCGAGGAGTTGAATTCCCCAAGACATAATGCCTCCGGAATTCGACAGTGTCTTAACACTAAGTTTCCTCTGCTTACCCTGGTGTACGCGGGATACATCGTGAAAATACTATAGTGGAAAGTTACATAATATAAGTAATAATCTTCAGATATGTAATATTTTAATAGACGTATGTGAGGTTCTATCACTTTGAATAAGAGCCAAAAAAAGAGTGTTACCCACAAATATATATATACCTAGAAGATATTCATTTAATTTTTATATAAGCGTGTAACGATACAAAAACGTGTATTTCGCAATATATTTAAAAAATATAGAAAAAATTTGTTTATATATCAAAAAACATTAAATATAACGAAATTAACTCATACTCGTACATAGAGTTCTAAGTTGCATAAACGAAGACCACAGACGTTGGAAAATTTTTCTGGCAAGATTTCCCACTAACGTCCCTAAAATGTAATAAAATAAAACTCTGAAGTGTTGTGAAAGCTGTAGGAGGTAATGACGCTGACGTAATATCCTTTAGTATATCCTATCGAGGAGCGTAAATGTTCTGTGAAGAATATCCAAATAATAACATCGTATTCAATTTTACGAGCCAAGAATATTTTTATGTGAAATATAATTCAATTGGAAATTGTACAAATAATATTACTAATTATATTGTAATTAGTCGGCAGATACAGATTTTAAAGTATTATTTAAGATATTAAGTATTTAGTGAAACGATAAAACAATAACCTAGCGCACCATTTTATTTTTCAGAAACACAATTTTAACAATTTCTTTTATCATTATTCGAGACCGCCGTGGCGTTATTCCCAAAAGTGCGACTATAAACGCGATGGTTGTAGATTCGATTCCCACTCGAGGGAATGAAATATTTTATATTTCCATTCTTCTTTCTGGAAAAGTGCGGCTTTAAGTTCTGCCATTCGAACATTCGGCGGAAAGTGGGGAACGGAAATGTCTTAACACTAGGTTCCCGGGTTCCCTCTTCAATGGTTGATTCATTTATTGATTTCTACTACGTAACTAAATAATTATATCCGTAAACCATAACGATTAATAGAATATATTTTTAATAAAAATGTTCTATATTAGTAAAGTTATAGATACCTCGAGCAGCTTAGATAAATATTTTTAGCTGCACGTAACCGCCAACATTAAGTTAAGTTATAACCCATTCCTACCACCTACCAATACTCGTACTTCAGAGCTTACCTCCACCCGCTAGTTTATACAAAAGGCTTACAGTATCATAATACTCGGCGAACTTACCCACTTAGACTACGTGCGGATGTCTTAACTATTCTGTGTGAAGTTAAAATTAGATGAGAATGCGATACCTGCCTCGGAGTAAAATTGGATTTTTATTACCAATATAAGGCTTTATATTCCAATAATAGTATCTCGATGGTTAGGTATGATATTAGATATGAAAAGGAAATAACTTAGGTTGGATAGCGAAAATAAGGTCTAATATAAGTTTTTACATGATTAATATATACAAGGTATATAAATAAAGTTAAAATGCTATATACTTTGGACGGCACTGTAATAATTAATCCGAATTTAATTTGGATTTTGGTCTGTGGCCAAAACTAGCATGTGCATCTTTTATGTAGTTTCATATATTAGTATATATATATATATAAATACCGATAAAATTTAAATAATATCTAACATCTCATAGATATTTTATTTTTAAATATAATTATAAACTCGAAGGAAACGTGACTATAACTTTACAGGAAGTCAACAAAGGGAGAAAAGGATTGCAAGCGTCGGATGAGTACAATGAGTGCTCGTCACTCTCAAAAATCACAAGTACGTACGAATACATAGTGCTTACATTAGTGTTTACGATGATTTCTTTTAGACGAATTTAGACACAAAGATTCATAAAAAATATTAGATATACTATTATATGCTTACTTTAGCTATCTTAATTTTAAATATAATAATTGATTTCTAAATTATATCAACATTGGCAAAGAAAAAATAACTAGCGAAAAATATTTTTTAATTATTTTATAGAAAAGAATATTTAACTGAATTATTGAGACTTGTATAAAAAAAAAATACTTTAAAGCTATTTATTCTTAAAGCTGTTTTTAAATAATTTGTTCATTAACAAACAACGAAAATATATTCTACGAATTTCAAACCTAATACGTACCTATAAATGAAATAAAACGTGTATGTTAGTTATTCTATAGGTTATTTATGAGCCTTTGTAACACAGACAATATTGTAAAATCGATATCGCAATCTAAGTGCGTCCATATTTCAAAATAAACTCAATAGATAAAGCACGTAATTTATAACTATTACTAAAATCTACAGCGACAGTACAAGGCAGTATTTTTGGTGTTGCATTAGGCACGTTTCCAAAATTAAACTTAGTCTTTTCTTCATCGAAAATAAAACAAGAGAAAATGGAAATCGAAGATGTACACACGAATCGTGACTCCTGGCGCGACGTCTTTTCAGGGGGCGAGTGAGAACAGACATTGCATTCATAAATTACCAAGATGCAACTGCTAGCAGCTAGCTTTTTTAGTTAAATATATAATATTCCGAACATTAACCGTAAATATGGTGTGGGTCTATAAAGACAGTTTACGGACGATAAATTTATGTGACAACGTCATATGAAAACAGTAACGAGAAATTGCATACTATTATGAATTGAATTGCATTATTATCACTGAACTATCATTATTTTGTATAATATAAAGGATTTTATTGAATACTAGCGGACGCGCGCAGCTTCGCTTGCTTATTTGGAGGGGAATTCTAATAAACCATGAAACATGTGTTCAATGAAATATTTTTAAGAGTATAAATTTCAAATTTTATAAAAATCGGTGGCCATTTAAAGATTTTTCCATACAAATTTTCAACCCCTTATTTGCACCCTTAGGGGGTGAATTCTAGAAAACGACGAAACACGTGTTCTATTAAATACTTTCAAAAATCTAAATTTCAAATCTTATAAAAATTATAAAAATTTTAAAAATTTTCCATACAAACTTTCAATCCTTATTTCACCCCTTTAGGGTTAAAATT
>JAKRZM010000402.1:0-24030 GCA_036379175.1 Heliconius cydno galanthus
TAATACATGTGGATATATCGAGAGGTGATTTAATCTGTACCGTCTGTATGTTAATGCTGGATGAATTTCTTGTTTGGATACAAAAAAGAACATCTAAATAGATATATGTGCTTGATGATTAAAGTTATTGTATTTATAGTTGTAAATTTAATTTAATATATAGTTTGCTGAAAAGCTTTAATAATATATGTTTTATATTTTTTTATATTAAATAGGTTGATTTTCACATTTTCAAATATCAGTATTTTACCTCACAAAACACCTTCTAATAAGCAGTGAACGCTAATTTTCATGAATATTAAATTTGTTTATAGGCAAAAAATAATAATAAAATTACGTTATGTCTCTACTCTACCTACCCAATTAGTTGAATGGGGGATAAAGTCAAATTAAAAAAATATATACCTTCATTATTAATTCTTACAACTAAAACCACGAAACAAAACTACCAAAATTACCAAAATTTTTTTAATGCGCTTAACCCATGTCCCACATCTCGGCGAAGTGCGCATCGTGCGTGCTGGTAATCGCTATTAGATCAGACTTTAAAGCCACGCACATGCTCCATGCTCGGATTACGTCATGTTGTACCCTTATGTCTGTTTTGCCGGTAGGGGTAGTTTGGAAAACCTGTTTATTTTTATATTATTATAAAAATTGCGGTCTTAAATTGTATTTATGTCTTTTAGATATTATATAGAATAATGTTTTAAAAATATTTTTACAATATTTAATCATGATAATAAAATAGATTAAACTTTCGCATATTAATATTTTAAATACTATAGACGTTTATACAATACAATGTAATATAATAGAAATCATCATGGCACAGTAGGACAACGTTTAACTATAGGTATTATTTTTATTTATCTGCTGTAGTAAAATATGGAGTTAAGACCCGCCACTCAATACAGAATTTCTAGCAATCAAAGTAGTAAGTCTAGAATGGAGTGCCCTGACACTTCACGGGTCTCTCTGACTACCCTCATATGCAGAATAAAGTATGCGTATAAAAATAAAACTCATCGACAGTCTTGCCCTTGCCTTTCAAACGCACATACCAAAAATGAACAGTCGAGGCCAAAGTGTAACACAAGTAGGCGCGCATATGGTAAGACTAATTCCACTGCCCCCTACATGGGGTTGAAATAAAATAAAAACCAAATTAGGGGATGATGTAATGACACACCCCTTCGATTTTTGACAAATTCCATTATACACTTGCATCAGCTACTTTTGGTTTTACAATCCAAAATAAGTGGTTGCTTTCACGTGGTAGCTAGATAGATTCACATTTTTTCATTAGCAATTTTCTCAGATTTAAATCGTATTTAGTCTTTGTTAATAGACCAAACCATATCAGTTATTATTTAAATATAGTATTAATTATAATTTAGAATTTTACTTCATTTAAAACAAAATCAACTACCTTCAAAAAAATAAAAATTTCTTGTATATAAAAAACAAAACCAAAAAATTCACAAAATACCTATCGATTCCACGATAGTCGGTACGGGCCACATGTTACGCAATTTGTAAGAATATCCCGCTGCGAATAAATTATTCTGCTCTAGGACGCCCCTCCGCTATCACAATCATTACGTATGTAACAAAAGAGGCTGATTGTATAAGTTATTATAACTGATATGGTGCTCGTAATAATTGGGCACAAGTGGCGATATTTGCTAACTAATAAATCATATGTACATTTTGTTAGATAAATAAATTAAATAATATAGCACAGTGGCACATGCGTGTGACCGTAAACGCGACGGTAGTTGGTTCGATCCCCACTCGGGGAAGATTATTGCCTGTCTTCGTTTCGGTGACAAGGTTTAACAAGGTGTAACGTTTTTGGTGACAAGGTTTACGCAGGTTTCAGTTCCGCCACTCGAAACGCAACGCCTTCCAAAATTCGGCAAAATTGGGGAACGGGATGTCTTCACACTAAGTTCTGTGCCTACCCTAGTTCCCTTTTATTTGCGAGGTACAGCATGAAGCTAAAAATGTATCTATCTAAGATGAATATGACACTCTGTTACCATTAAGACACTTTCGTTCCCCAATTTTTGTATTGTATTGTATATTTCTTTTTGATTGGAACTAAGAGGAAGTAATCAGCTTATTTTTGTGAAAAACCTGAAAGAAATTAAGTAATGTTTAAAATTGAAAAAAGAAATTATCTTTGTGTATTTTCCATATACTGCAAGGTAGGCAGAGATTCTTGGTTATCATTCCTTTCAACTTTATACTATATTACATGTAGTTTAAAATAAATCTTCTCTATATTTCCATCGTCCGTCCGTCCGTCGTCGTCCGCATCGCGGCAATCAGTCCAGCGGCAGCGTGCCGGCTAATGAATCCCACAGGAACGGTTCTGGAGGCTGCAACAATCGTGACTTAACTCACAATCAATTCCCAAATCGTCGTCAAACTAAACACTAATATATTGTATTTACATAGTCTAGCCATTTTCACCATGTTATCGATATACACGTGTAAGTAGGTAGTTTTTTTTGCGATTCGCTAATTCGATTTTAGAAGCTCTCTTTGTTTGTCTGTGTGTGTGTTCATGCTAATCTCAGAAACGGCATAACCGAAATTAGCACTAGCCTCCCTCTGTTTACCCTATAACATGCGGGAAACAACGTGAAAGTAAAAACGACTGAAATATAATGGTTTAATATTAATTTATCAAAAACGAATGCAACTGCTTAGTTAATTATCTAGCTATTATATTTATTCTTAGGTACCTATGTCCAAATTAAAAACTAAATAACTTTGATTTAACATAAAACTTTACATACAATTTTTTTACAAGACATTGATTCAGCAAGACCAAATAATTAATAAAAACTGGTCCATTAACGATATCGATCCTATAACAATTTGATCCAACAACCCCCTAGCGTATTAAGCCAATAACGCAAAAAAGAGGGGCAAGTCTAAATGAGCCGTCTCCGGTAGCCGGTGAATATTTATGAGGTATCTACTTCTAGATGGTGCTTATTTAATGTGTTTTCTTTAACTACTGTGTCAGTGTCGAACATTTTTTTAAAAGTAGTAAATCAAAATTTTGGTCTTTTCGTAGTCTTTTGCCTGGGTATTAGAGCTTCTTTTGTAATTTTTAAATTGTAGTATAATTTTTAATGGTTTGCAGTTTTTGTGTTTTTTCTTGACTTTGATTGAATACGTGAAAATACGTAATAGTAGCTCTTGAATGTCGTCACTTAACACGCACTTTCTCTTAAATAAAGTCCTAGTAAAGTTAAGATCTGATTGTCTTAATAAAATATTCGTTTCAAAAACCCTACTACATGCAGCAGAAGTGTAAAACCAAGAAAAACATAACAAAGAAGAACTATATAAGCCGTGTTTCATGTGATAAATAGAAAAGTGTGTTATAGTCACTGTATGGAAAGAAAAATAGTAGTGGGATTTTAACCCACGCTTCTCTGAATTCGTCCCAGCACTCTAGCTAATTAAACCATTATTTCTTATCAAGCTCATATTCATTCTTAAGAAATTATTCTTGTGTTATAGTGGCGGAAATACGTACTACGCTACAGAGTTGCTAATTATACTTGATTTCCAGAAAGCGCATGCAAATCCCACTACGTCCAAAATTTTATGTATTTCCCGAAAAATATTATATTTTCGTAAGTATTCCATACTACAAATACACACTAAAAATGTAAAAAATAAGTAGTAAAAAGCATATAAGAATTTCGATGTCGCTTAATATGAACATAAATGACTTAATTATCTACAGGTTTCTAATGAGCGGAGGTTCGAGTCCCGCTTTGTTAATTTTTTTATTTGTTTTACAATATCTCTATTACAAATCAGAATAAACATTTCCACGAGTATAATTTGCATCCTAAATTAGATGATGGTGTAATTAATCACAGGCATTGTAATTATAATAATAAAACTCGACTAGAATTTTTACTGAAATGTGTAAAGCAAAATTAGCATACGCGATATGAATTTACCGTATGAACAACTTCCACCAACTAAACCGACCTCAGTTTATTTCTGCGCTATATTCGTCAAAATTACCATATGGCTGTGAAGAGACAATCGCTAAATGTAGGGCTACCATATATTCAGATATTTATTTTAATTAGTTTTACAAAGATATTTTTAAATGTGTTTAATAAATATGATTGTTGACACAATTGTACTTTTTTGTTTACCATAAATAATCATTTTCAACTGTTTTTAGAGTTCCGTACCTCCAAAGGTGTAAACGGAATCCTTATAGGATCACTTTGTTGGCCGTTTGTAAAAAGGATACTTCCCGTGAACCTACATGCATGAAATTTCGCACCACATAAGAACGTACAAAAACCAAATTAGGGGATAATAGCCAAATTAGGATTACGAAAAAATGCAAAATGTGAAAATAGAAATTAATTCAAATGACCGTAGATATTTCCAGACAAATGGTCTTGACAGACGGTCAGACCGACAACTTAGTGATCTTATAAGGGTTTCGTTTATAACATTTGAAATAAGGAACCCGAAAATAATAAAAAAATCTCAATAATTTAGTATTTTGTGGGAAGTTTTTAAATTCTAAACACGTTAATAAAATGAGATGGTGTCCCTATCTAGGCGTACCAAGTACAATAAAGCAATTATAACTGTCATATTTCAGCTCCTCTCTATTTACATTTATATTGAAGGGCGCGGCAATCGTCCAATGCGAACTCAATCTCACTTTGAATTTTGGACCTCTCGTTATCAGTTTGTATAAAATGTTCATAAGCAAAATGAATTTAATATTTGAATTATACCTGTGGTGTGTGTATGTTACCTCAAATCTTAAAACCTTTTTATATGAATAAATAAATTAATGTTTCAGCATCTTATAATACTTTTTATATATGTTTAATACTTAAAACAGAAAAACTTATTTGTTTTTAAAGTGGATCTCATAAAAACTATTATTGGATATACTGCAATTTTTAGCAAAAATTAAATTTATAGTACGTCTAATCACATGTAATATTTTTGTAAAATATATATTATAATTCCGTCATAACCTACGAGGCCTCTTACGGCCTCGTATAGCCGTCGTAGTGCAATGGGACAGCAGCGTCCGAATGAAAACGCGATGGTTGTGGGTTCGATTTCCATTTAGAAAAATGATTGTGTTTAAAATTATTTTCATTTCGTCAATAAATACGCAATTTTAAAAAAAATTGAGGAACAGTGGTGAATGGAGAGTTCCCTAAAGTAGAGTATACTAGAGTATAAATTATTTTTTAGTAACTATTAAGTCCATATCATATAACTATAAGCATACTATAGATAAAGTTATCGTCCATGCTGGTGGAAGAGTCGAAAAATGGCTAGCACTTAAATGTTTTTTATATGGTTTCAATTTCCTCTCTTTACTACAAACTATTTTATTGACCGGCTCTTGGCACGTACCTATTTTTTATTATTCGATATTGTTATTATTCATTTCATTAAAAAAGTACAAAACGTCTAATACACTACGAATATCCATGTTTTAGTTCTCAGGAAGATTACTTTCTCATTCATGTGTCGATACCGTCATTTCCGAGCCCAAGGCACATCTGCGGGTTGAATAAAATCACTAACATATGCGTATTTGCGATTCGGTCCACGTCAGGCTGCACTCTTCGTGATTCCATTTGGGAATTACTGTCGCCACAAACTCACAAATCATTACTTTCATTATAACACTATGCTTGCACTTGTAAATAGTGTGCGTCGATCTATTCTTCGTTACAATTATTTACTTGTCAATTTCAAGGTCCTATGTGTAATTCTTTATTATTTTAATAATCAATATAGGTATATATATATTTTAAATATAGTAATTGATTATGACCTTTTCGATTTGGTATTTTTGCGTATCAATATCGTAATTCTCTAAAGAAATATGACATCTTTATCACATTAAGCATTCATCAGATGTTTCCAAAAGTCATGCCCGCCGCCAATAAAAGTTGAAATCCCATGATAAAATAAAAATTCTTAACATGCGGCGTCCAAATAAATAACATTGACAGCATCCGTAATAGCTTTTTCACATTTTCACCGGTCTAAAGAGCGAGGGCACGAATTCTATCCTATTATTGTTTCTGAGAAATTGTTACAGTTTTGAGGAGTGACCAGGCCGTTTTTCTTCCGCGGCTAGTCGGCCAGAATGAAAATTTTTCAAGTTGCCTCCCCCAAAATCCCTCGGGTGCCGTAAAACTCAGCCGGTCGGGACAGTCCGCAGCCGGACAGCCGGTGGACAATTTGTCATATTCATATGTTAACGTGACCGCCGTCTTTTCTTGCAAAAAGTGGATAACTTAATTCCGGGGCTCGGTCGGTTATTCGATTTGTGGACATTCAAATTTCATGTCTTGTTATGGTAATACAGGTGTTGTGTCGCCTCCGGCCTTCTGATCAGGATTTTCGAATAAGACTTTTATTATTTCATATTTTTTCTGTACATATTTTTGGTTATTTGCTTCTGATTTGTTTAGATTATTCAGTTACTTTTTTTCTTATTTAAATACAATATGTTTGTAAAATAAGATTCTAATTATTATTAACTAGTGGACCCGGACGCGGCTACGCCTGCTTGAACTATAAGAATATTTTCGCGTCGGTCATACTCATACTATGTCGCCCGAAGGCTAGGTCATTCCGAATCAGTGACATCTCCTTAATTATTTATTAGAATGTTAAACAGTAAACTATAATTTCAATCTAGATGAAATGTTAAGAGTGACTATTATATTTATTTTAATAAGGATGAATATCAATAGATCGCGGTAACGGTTGCGTAGCGACGCGACGGTTGTTATTAACATGGCAGAATAAATTGCATGTCAAATTAGAAATAATTATTTTAATTTATTAGTATATATGTGTAATGTAATATTATATAGCCTATAGCACTTCTGAAGAATGCAGCTTTCATACAAAACAAAAACAATGTAAATCGGACCAGTAGATTCAGAGATCTTAGCGTTCAAACAAACAAACAAACAAACAAACAAACAAACTCTTCCGCTTTATTATATTAGTATAGATATATACTAATATCATTTTTGACAACTTTGCCACATACATTGCCCATTAAGGACATTTCCATTATCTATTTCTTAGGGTCGATACAGTACGGTACTATGAATGGTATTAGGGAAACATGGAAAGAGTGACTTTTAAGTAGTTTTTTTGTTTCGACCCTGTAAAATAGCCTACTATCCGGGTAGTATGCTATTACTATTACTATTCTATTCTAAAAATAAGGAAATGCGAGTGGATCTTGCATTTATCGCGAGAAGTACAATTTATAAAAAACGAGAAGTACAATTTATAAAAAATGACAAACTTAAATTTACAGGCGTGTGTACCTACTAATTTTGTATGAATTGAAAAACAAAATACATGTTTGTAATGATTTTTTAATACGAAATAAATCAGGGTCACGCTGAATTCCGCACACAGCAGGGTAGGCAGAGGGTTAAGACACTCCGTTCCCCACTTTCACGGAGGATATAGGAGGTAAAAACGAAAAGTCATCCACCACCACCACTACCATCTAATACAATATACAAAAGTGACCACATCAGTAAGCAAACCGTGTAATATCAATAACAGCGGCAATTGATGACTTGTCCGATTTGTACGGACCACTCGTTTCTCATTCACTTTACGGCGCACGTCTCTCCTCGTGGCGTTGGGCTGGTGGTGGGTATATTTTATATGCGTTTGGGTTTTCTTTTATTTTTTTGGGTAAAATGTAATATTAGTATTAATTTTAGGTTTTTTCTTTGTACATTAAATAATGTTAATGATAGTAAATTGGAAAAAAAATGACTTTATATTACATTTTTTTAGAAGTAGGTCTATTTTTGAAATTCAAGCAGTGTTACTTTAAGTTTGAAGCATTTAATTTCTTTCAATACGCCAACGAGGCGCAGTCGCATCATCTCTGATTAAATACGACAGTTACGTGTTCATGCCCCGACAGATAATTAATAACTATATAAATTAAAATACACTAGCAAAATCATATAATACTTTAATAATTTATTCCAGCTTTTATAAAAATAACTATGTAAATACTAATCATTACTTAAATATGTAAAGCTGAGGTCAGCGGGGAGCACTCTAAACAACATTATCATTAAATGACATAATTAAATTCGTCTCATTACCATACTTATCAGTACTATAACGTAAATTAGTTCCTGCGGCGTCATTTTAACGCCCTGGTAAAAGTAAACAGACATTTTTGTCACTATATCCAATGAAATTAACTATGGACTAGATGACGTCTAACTTATGACAGACCGACACGCGATCGTGTCACGGTAATGACAGAATAATAAATTATAGTGTAATAAGTTATTATAATGTAAACTTTAGCTTATATTTTAATAGAGTGAAGCCATCATGGGTGCGGGTAAGTGGGCCTAATATAGCGAATTTACTAAATTAAATGCTAACGGCTTTTAGTAAAAAGGGTTTAATAATTTAGTAGTGTTTTGATCTTATCGAATTTGAGGCGCAGCACGGCATTGTGGGTTGTCTTGTAATGTAAAACGAAAAGATTTTTAGTCATTGATGAAGACGTTTTTCTAGTATTTTTTTTGTTTCTACTAGGTGTATGAGGATAGAATACACTTATGTTACTAGTTATAATAAATTCGAAAAAACTAATTTGGTCTAGTTCGAATTTATTCTGATGAAAGTGTTAACTTAATAATTATATACATAAGAGTTGTATTATATTTCATTTCAAAAATCCTTTTGTACATACATACATATTAAAAAATTGGCAAGCAAGTAGACAAAACTTGATGAAATTAACTTTAAATTTCCACTTCCTACTTATTCCGAAATTTGTGTAGATATGTGTCAGCCATAGAAAACGAAAATATGTTAAAAATTAACATTGCAAAGTGGATATGAACCCGCACCCATCTAATGCAACTTGACATGTTTCAACCGCGCATCAACTGAGTAAATATTAAAAGCAAAAGTACTATTACTTTTTCGTTTTAAAGGGCACTTAACTCAATAAGCCCCTGTCTTACAGCGTTATAAATTCTAATAGTTTATTTTAGTTTAGTAAACAAATGTGCTTTGTATCCGACTACTTAGTATGCACCCTCGAGACAAGTATACTTTCGAATAGTTAATTTTTAATTACAGTTTTATTACTGACGCATCCCATCCAATTATCAAAATAATATATTAGCTAGAATTTTAAATCATATTTCTAATTTTATTAAGCTCATTTAAAATAATATATGAATATTATTTATTGGTTCTATTATGCTATATTTTGCCAAGTTCTTTTTTATTGAAATTAAATTAGCATGTGTATACAACAAGCTGCTTTCTATAATATTAGGTGTTGGATGAAGAAAGCTAAAATCTCGTTAACTATTACTTGAATTGAAAACTACCGCTGTTTAAAGTATGAATAATGCTATCGTTACAAGCTACGTCAAAATCCATGAAGTAACACCAAATCTAATTTAGTCATTACCTATGAACCTCTTACGGTAGCAAATGCACTTTCATTATTTTTTCTCATTATTATACAATATGTACTAGTATAATATCTTAGAAGAAGGTGAAGAAGATTGATCTAAATTTTGACACATATTTACAGAAAACCATCACGATCCACAAAAAAAAACCCTTTGAAATTCGAGTCGCGATGTTGCCATCTGATGGAAATCTGAATTCCCCACGCTTTCACCCGATACGCATACGATATGCTACGAGTATATACTAATGCCACTTGGGATACCGTGAGTAGTGCTTTGTACTCAAAGGCACCTGTTTTTTGTATAAACAGAATCTATTTTCTTTGGTTACACTGATGTATTGATATGGGGCTTTCAACGCGGTATCTTTCTAAGTTATTTTATTGAAAAAAACAAGGGTTATACGACGTAATACGGTTATGTAAGTTAAAATATAATATTTGTAGGAAAATTGATTATGTTTTATAAATAATTGCTTTACTTTGATTGTTTGTATATTACATTTTCACGTAAGATATTTTCATGCCAAAAACTGGACTGGACTGTCATGTTTAAACTGAGACGCCCTCTAGATGTCTATGACATAGATAAATGATATAACATAAAAAAATAACAAAATTATTTCGGATGTTATGTTATATTTTAAAATAAAGCTTAATTAAGCGATTAATTAATCGCAAAAATAAGAAGTCACTGCTTTTCTCGTTCAATCGCAACCCAACAAGAATTGTAACTCCTCAATCATAACTTTCATTCTATTAGTTATTACCTATATCTATTACATTATACTTTTAGCAATATATTTTTCAAATCACACTTTAGAATTAAAAAACGAAACCTTTTAAAATATTTAGTGCGATATCTACCAAAGTCTAACAGAGAGTCATTAAAAAAATCAAACCCTACATAGAAAACGCAATTTTTTTATATTTCAATATAATTCCAATATAGAGCGTAATTCCTATTTAAATAAAACAACCGAATTAGAAACAACATATAAACGCACTTGGCGATACGTAGCCATTTATCAGTCAATAAATATGATAAAAAGTATTATCGGGGCGAAAACGCGCCCTTCGGGACCCAACGCGGGATTATTGTTTTATTTTTACCTTTGCCCAAACGCCATGGTAAATAATATTTTATTTAAAAAACGGTCTATATTAAGATTTNTATTGAAGAAATTTTCACAAAATTAATTTCATCTCATGCTTGTGCTTAATTTTTAGTATAAAACGCCATATATATTTACTATATTCCAGGTTAAAAATCTATATTAGGGCATTATAATAGTGATTAATGCCAACTCCCTCTGCCTACCCTGCTACGTGCGGTATACAATGTGAAGCTCAAAAAACATAATTAATTAGATAGAAACAATTCCATTTGTCTCAAAAAACAGATAAATATACACATAAAGCTAATCTAAAAATCCCACACCCACACCCAAATATTGACACAACTCCCTTGCAATCCCTTGCAATTCCACAATAACGATTAACCTACGCTAATAAAGGGAAGTACTAATTTTTAGTTCAAACAAAGCGGCCCCATTGTCGCCAATAGTGGCAATAACGTAATATTTACTTATTGTAAACTCACATGACAGGTGCCCTAATGGGCGGTATAACATGGCGGGCGCGGCAACGGCACTGTTCACATAGATTATAGTTTTGCAGAAAGCGCTTTTAAGATGCAAATATTTTTTTAAAGATATATAGTGCAGTTGAGACCAGTCGTGGCGCAGGGGCACTAGCGTTGTAAACCCGACTGTTTGTGGGTTCGGTACCCACTCGAGGAAGTAAAGTATTTAATATTTATATCTTCGCTCTGGTGCCAGGCAACGAGGTCTGCCACACGCAATACCTCTACAATTCAGCGGAAAGTGGATAGTGGAGTATGCTGGAGTTTAACACTAGGTTTCTTCTGCCTACTGTGCTACACGCGGAATACAGCGTGAAGCTGTAAAAAAAGGGACAATAAAAGATATGTTTGTTAAAGGTCATAGTGCAGTAGGACAACGTCTGAACTGAAAAGTAAATGTGGTGGGTTCGACCTCTAATCGAGGGTGTGTATTATTTTCATTTCTCAGCTCTGATAAAGAAAGCTCGATGTTGATGGTATACTGATAGACGAAGCTGCACTTTGTCAAGGTTTCTTCTATTCTTATTATTAACAATACGCACTATAATACAAAACATCAATAAATTGGGTGAAATTTTCTTTCCATATTTTCTTTGCCTCCTTAATTATATCTTTCCGTTAACTTATCTATGACCCACCGCTGAGCGAGCTCCTCTAGGGAAATCCACTGTTGCGCGCTAGTTACATGTAGGTGCCACGAGCCACGACGCAGCCCGGGCGCGGCTACCTATACCTGTAATTAATTAATTATTATCGATCTATACTGCATTATTATATTATTTGTAATAAACAGCGAGAAATACGAATATGTACGTTTCATTTAGAAACTTAAATGGAAACAACAAAACATTTTCTCAATAAATTTTAATTAGAGTTACATACTTTAAATCAAATCAATTATTATTTTTAATTGTACAGATTAATAATAAAATTAATGGCTATACACGTAGAAACATAAATATACTTTTTGCTTAAACCTAATTAAAAGAGTAACAACTAAACTAATAAACTCTATTTCATTGAAAATTATTATATCTGATATTTCGTCACTAAAATAAATAACATAATAATAGCAAAATAAAATATAAAATATTCAAATTTTATCATCTAATACAAAATACAGATATACTTCTATATATTTGTATGCTTTAAGTGCGACAATAGTGACAGTTACCCTATCTCGGGCCGATAATGGAGCGTGAACTCTCAAGGCGCTGCGGCTGTCTGACTGCGGGTGTCGTCTGAGTACGTACTGTAATACAAAACTACAGCCTTAACTGCATTTACTATTCGCTAGTTCTGGCTTAGCAATCTTTGTGTTAAATATTATTATGTTTTCTAAGGAGATAATCTTTTGCTATGTTCTAGGAACAATTTTTTTAAAATTTATTTTATGAAAATATAAGTTTTGAAATGTGTCAAACAGAATTGAGAATTCCTGGGAACCCAGTGTTGAGATAGTCCGTTCCCATTGACATTGTTGAGTGACAGAACTCAACGCCGTGCTTTGCCTTGTTACCAGCGCGAGAAAATGAAAATATTTTATTTCACTTACTCAAGTGAAAATCGAACCCCAAACTTGCGTTTACAGTCACACGTTCGTGCATCTGTGCCACGACTGGACTACTGGCTTCACGTTTTTGCATAAATCTTGATAGTATTTGATACTAAGATCGTAGTTTTGATTTAATCTTTACAATTGTAGAAAAAAACTTACTACATAACTAAACAATATTCAAATTTAAAATACACTCAAACAAAGTTAATAACCATTAAAAACAAAACAAACCGGAAGTAAAGATTACAAATTCCAACATTAACCGCAATAAGACGTGTATTGGAGCAATAAAAAGGTAACGCAGTGGCAAGCGCCAATATAAACATAGGCGAGATAACGACGGGCCGAATGTGCCCTGACGGACGCAGGGGATGCGCCCAATTGTAAATACTCGTAGTGCTGGCCTCCGTTTAGTTTGCAATATTTGTGTTTCCGTGCAAATGGAAAAAGCGGGATTGTGTAGAGTAATTGCGGGATAGATGTTGTATTTATTTTTTTTACTTGCAGTTTCAAGATATTTTCCACATAGCAGGATAGGCAGACAAAATATTTGTTACCATAGTACATTTTTTCTCTCTGCCTATCCTATATAATCTATAACTGGAAATAACGTGAATCCCGAAAAAAAGCAGTAGAGTTTTTATCCATTTTCAAGATTTTTCTCTTTGTGTGGCGGAAGACGCCCCGTATTGTCTTACAATAGCAGGAAAAAAGAATTTTATACAATATCTAATCGCTTTATGCACGTCTTTCGCGTATAGCGGCATAGACAGAAACAAAATGGCGTCAATTCTGTGTTTGTTAAGTAGTGAAAACTAATTATATTTTTATATTCTTTTAAAATGTTGCACTTAAGTAGGCTTAATTATTATTATTTTGTGTTTAACGGTTAGATATCTCAGGTAACACCTGGTAATGTGAACCAGCACGGGTATGTACCAAGTGCTGGATCAGGTCTGGCTGATTTGTTTTATTATTATTATTAATTCGAGATTAATTACAATTAAATACAGGTTTGATGAAATTATTTAGTTTTTAATTTAATTTTTTTTACTGATATTAAAGAATTTATTAGTCAGTTCGTTCTTCAGTCTTAAACTTTAAAACATATTATAAAAATATATTTATATTAAGTTTCTCTATTACTAGGTAGTCTATAAGTTAAGGGGGTACAACGCGATATCGAAAACGCTGATGTGTGTAAGTCGACGAGAATTAGACGTTACGACGGCGGGGAATTGCTCCAGACTCAAACACTATATGTGGATATTCTGAATATCTTATTATTGCTATAGTTTCTTACAGTTAATATATGTATTAATTATGTTTATATTTATACACATTAAGTTTTTTAGAAATTAATCTTAAATAAATAGATATGTGATTTATTAGAGCTATTATAGTTGATTTATATAATATAATATCAGCTATATGATAATTCTTATCTTATCTTGTATATAGCAGGGTCAACATTCGCTATAGAAATATATAATTCTCCACTTTCTGCATAATTCCGATACATTACATGTTGATCGAGAGAAGCCTGTCCCGTTCTTGTTTAGCAGCTTATTTTACTAGAGAGCAGAAATATTTTTTTTAGCCGCACAGTAATATAGTATATAGGATAAGCTCAAATGTCATCCTCATCATCTAGATATGTGGCACTCCACTAGTCTGCCACACAACCGTAGAATGGCCTGCCTGCGGCAACGCACCTGTAGCTCCTCCTCCAGATGTAGGAGTCTCCTTGTCTTACCCCAAAAAAAATATACATGTAAAATCTAGATTTAAAAAAACAACAAGAAAACGAGTCTTTATTTATTTATTCATGATATAACCACATATAAGTACTCATATAGGTGTAAACGCTGGTTAGTCACCGTCGTCACGTATCGCCTAATCGTGTCACGCGCCACTGATTCACGTTTGACGTGTTTAATTGGACATATGCTAGTGTCATGCGCTAACTTGATCATTGTGGCCGTGATTAGTTCTGTTAAATGGTAGTGTTAAATTGTCAGTTATTTTAACTATTAACATTTTTGGCGTTTAAGATTTTCCTAAGATTAACGGTATGTTCAAATAATTCTCCGGCTGAAAACTGTTTTCGGGCTAAGTTCGGGCTAAGTTAAGGCTCGTTTCGGGATAAAAAAAACATTTCACGAACTATAGTTTTCTATTTTTTCATGTTTTATTNTAGCAGGATCGACACTCGGTATAGAAATATGTCATTCTCCACTTTCTGCATAATTCCGATACATTACATGTTGATCGGGAGAAGCCTGTCACATGTTCTTGTTTAGCAGCTTAGCTTACTAGAGAGCAGAAAGAAAAATAATTTATAAATAGGTAGTGCTTTAGTTCCCGGCTCGATTCTCGCTTCTATATTCATGTCAAAGGCCACGCACCTGTAACTCCTCCTCCAGATGTAGGTGCCTTGTCTTTTCCAGAAAAAAATACACAAGTAAAATCTAGATTAAAAAAAACGAACAAAACAAGCCTTTATTTATTTATTCATCATATACATACATATAAGTACTCATATAGGTGTAAACGCTGGTTAGTCACCGTCGTCACGTATCGCCTAATCGTGTCACGCGCCACTGATTCACGTTTGACGTGTTTAATTGGACATATGCTAGTGTCATGCGCTAACTTGATCATTGTGGCCGTGATTAGTTCTGTTAAATGGTAGTGTTAAATTGTCAGTTATTTTAACTATTAACATTTTTGGCGTTTAAGATTTTCCTAAGATTAACGGTAGGTTCAATCGATTCTCCGGCTGAACACGGATTTCGGGCTAAGTTCGGCCTAAGTTAAGGTTAAGCTCGTTTCGGACTTTAAAAAACATTTCAAGAACTGTAGTTTTCTATTTTTTCATATTTTATTTTTCAAAAAGTAATATAAAGTGCAAAATGATTGTATATTTTTGCTATAGATCCGTATCTTCTAATTTATTTTATTAACTTTCTTCGGAAATTATATGTCGTATTTCTTTAATAAGCCCAAATATTATTTATAAAGTATTTTTGTTCCTAAAAATAAGTAACTTGTTTTCTGTACCTTAGTACGGACAACAAATTAGTTGTTACTATTATTAACTAAGCCTGTCACGTACCTCTTATCACGCTTTTACACGTAGCTGCTTCATTTACACCTAAGTTTTGGCTCCCTGATTTCTAATAAAACATTAGTTTATATAGAATACAATGTGGTTTACAATTAAAATAACTTATAGTGAAAATAATTTTACTGTAAATAGAGTTCTAAAGATAATAATTTTATTATTATTATTTTATAATATATTATAAAATAAAATATATTAATTTTATTATTTTATTATTACTAATCCTAATTTTTTATTCAGTATTGAGCTTATTAGATATTTAAAGCTTATGATGATCTATGACAATATGATTTTAATTAAAATTTGATTTACAATTAACTATTTTATTATATTAACTATTTTTTGCTGCAATAGGAATTCTTATAGAAAATTTGAACTTGAAATATCAATAATTATATTAAATTATTCATTTTCCAGTTATTTTGACAATTACCTCATTTGGCTTAGAGGCGTCACTCAGAGCCAACAGTCCACCGTGAAAATTATCCATTAGAAGCATAATGCAAAATACATGGGCTCTCTAATCTGCATGTCCATGCAACATTTCAGCCGCCTTCACCCTGCAGCCGACAGCACATAAATTCTATATCGGTCGACGTCAATCTGTCTGTCCGTCCGTGTGAGGTCAGAGCTGCCAAGTATTCTAGAGTTACATATATTTAACCCATTAGTAGACACTATTGGTATATTGTGTTTAGAGCATCATAAATCTACTCCATATGATAAGGTAGCCAGAAAGAACTTCGTTTCATCACTCCACTCAGGGTAAGTTTTGATTTAAATTTTGATTTCTTCGCTCTGGTAACGAGGCAAAGCAAGGCGCTGAGTTCATCACTCAACACACAATGCAGAAATTCGGCGGAAACTGGAGAATGAGTATCTTAACACTGGGTTCTCAAGTTCTCAATGCCTGAGTGAGGCATATAGCGTAAAATAAAAAAGTACAAATATAATTGTCTAAAAAATATAGGCATGACAAGTTTCTAAATTCATCTCCGTTGTATAATTTCATATCGAAAAACATACTAGGGACCTAAATACGGCTTCGCCCGCTTAATTTTAGTATATTATAGTCAAAACATATATATACAAAACATTTACATAGATAATATGGAAAAATAATAATGACGTTTCGTCATTAAGTTAATGAAATTATAATCACTGCGATGATTACAGTCGTTTCATAATACACACGTTAGGTCTAACCCTACGTTTACTGTAACAGAGGGAGTCTAGACATTTATCATTTTGTTAAATGCACCTAGTTGATGCATGTGCATTGCATTTATTAATTTCGTTTATTTTCATTTTAAATTATATATTTACTACCATATCTATTTCTTTGTTATATGTTGTTTCCAGCTTCATGCTGCATTCGTCATATTGCAGAATAGGAGAGTGAATCTAGTGCCAAAATTTTCCTCTTTCTCCATTTTCCTCTTGAATCAACGAATTACTTAGACTTACCAGAGAAAGAAAATAATTCTGCCAAATTCAATATCCATATAAAATTTTTAATTTATTACTGTCGCATACTTAGCCAATGTAAAAATGGTTAGGTAAGTACAGGTTTGAAATAAAAAAGCCTTAGGCATAATATTATAATTCAAAATTTTAATGTATAAAATACTTATAGATAAACTAAGTTCAAAATAAAATCAAAACAATTCTTTCTAAACCTCTAGCACAGTAGGCAGTCGTAATTAACGCGCGAAGGAATAATGGATGGCAACAAAACGAGGATTTTAATACGCAAATGAAATAATTCTGGGATTGATGACGCGATACCTCGCGCCTTCTTTTTTCCCGTTCGGGTTTTTAATTATGTTTTATGGACTCGCGATTCGCAATTTACCAGATTAACTTCGTTTAGATGGAATCGAGCATTTTAATTACTTTATCCACGACGAATTGCCTTTTTTTTGCGTTACCTTTATTGCGTTTTGGACAAAATTTTTGAAAAGGTATTAGATATCTATTTTTTTATTGTAAAACATATTAAGTATCATAAGAAACAGATATATACTTCAAAATTCAAGCAGCTTACACATGTACAAATATATATTAAAAAAAGGAACAAAAATTTTAACTTAAACTTTCATACCTCACCATTACAAAGGGTCACATTGTATCGTATTTTAAAATATGATATGCATTTCATTTATAAGCAGAGACGAGGACAACATCCCCTAGGAGCCAAACTTTCCGTCCACCTCGCGACAATATTTGAAAGTTATTTCAACATTCACAACCCTCATAGGCGCCGTTAAAATTTTCCCTACCACCTTATTCATAATATACACATCATCTCTCCTTATCATACTTGGAAAAAACGTTTTAGCGGAAAAGAGAGAGAAATATTTACAAACTGACATCTCTGAATTAACGGTGGTCGGCTCATGATAATTTACATATTTAGGTGAAATTAACCTCGCTACGTTAAATTGTATTATGAATATTAATAGCTATGTGTGAGAGTAATGCGTTATATTATATGGTTTGGTGGAGCCCAGTACTTAGCTGTACGGCTCAGATTTTGTAACAAATTATAAAGGTGGTATGAAAATTTTTTTACAATACATAGATGCAAGGCCTAATATAAAAACCTAACCTAACTAAACCTAAACCTAATATAAAAATATCCACTATATGTTTTTTTTTGTTTTCGTATCTATAACGAATTCATTTTCGTACACAAACATACAAATAATATTTTATATACAATTCTAAGAAAAAATCTATGAGATATAAAGATAACTCATAAATATGTACGAGTATGTATATAGGTACATATAAGTTTGTATAAGAATAAATATTTTAGATGCACAATTCACAAAAATCGAAAGAAAAGTCAAAACACAAAAGAATAATCTTTCAAAACAAAATCTTTTAATAAAATTCAGAAAATGACAGAAATTTTCGAAACAGGTAAGGTTTATTTGGTTATTCAATAAAATATTATGAGCTTGACAAGTGGCGGCGCGCCCTGGTAGGCTTCTAGCCTTCAGTTACCCCCTCAAGCAACTTTACAAGTGAATGCTTGAATAAAGAAAATTGAAGATGTACTTTGTTCTCATTTAATAAAATTTAGAAAAAAACAACATATTATTATCATCATTTAATATATTTGTTGAAAACTAACTTTTACTTACCTAACTGTTACCTAAGATAATGGAGTAGGTAATGTACGTTCAGGCCATATATTGTCCTAAAAACGGTAGCATTTATTACTGAGTAGTGGTGTTATTAATTTATCTTTATTGTAAGCTCAATTTTTTTTGTCTATTTGATATTTTGATATTTTAAAATTCACCAAAAAAATATGGTAGTCTTAAAAAGATATAGGATTTTATCACATAATATCAATATAAGACATTATACTCGATATAAAAGAGGGGCACTCTAACAAGCAGAACGTCCTCAAGGAATCTGACCTCGGCAAATTAAATAACACAGCACACCGTCAAAAAAGAAACTTATTGCGTCAAATAATTTGGAGGGCGGTAAAAATGTGAGGGGATTTAAATTTAATTTTCGTACTGAAACGAGGCAAAATATCCCTCGTGGCGGTATTTCAAGTAAAAGTTCAAATGTCGTATAACAACATCGCTTAAAAATACAAGGTGGAATGAAAAAATTAAATTACTTCTCTAAATAGTAATAATTTTAACTTTGCAAGGCCCTTGTTGTCCTGAGTTCTGATATTTTTTTATTTTTTGAGAGAGAATAAAAAATTATACCAATATCACCCTCCGCACGCGGCTTTCCCCGCTTGAACTATTATGTATTTACTAATCTGCATTACTTTCATGTACTAATAACTTTACCATTTTAAAAATATCTTTACATTAAATAAATCTAAAATTCTAGCCAATTCAAAGTAAGTTATTTTAAAGTATTATTGTTCAACAAAAGTATTTCAAATCGATATCATTTTATGAACCAATTGATACAAACTATGTTAAGAGTGCCAAAATACAATCGCGGAAACTGCACCTTTTGTTAAGCCGTTTCTGAGATTAGCCTGAACAAACACACAGACAAACTTTAAAAATCTTTTTTTTTAATTAAATAACTAATATTGGAGGAATTAATAAAAAATGTTTTTCTTATAATTATATCTTCCATGTACAGACAACGATCAGTTATATTTTTTGCGATCAGTTTCTTATGTATAGGTATTACATTAGTAGCAGTGCAGTGCGATGATGCAGTGACAGTGACACAATTTAATGAATAAATAGTATCTGTTCTAAAAAAAGAAAAATTACATCCCAAATAAAATCTAAAAAATGACCTACTAATGAAATTGCAAACTACTACGCACTCTAAAGTACCAATACGAAAATAATACTAACGAGATAAACAAAATATTAAAAGGTTTCCCTCTCCGGGACGCGACTTGTACTTGTAATTAACAGGGTCTCCTCAGGGATGGGCCGGCTCCTGTAATATATTATATTTCAGATGACACACTGAGGGTCGCTGTTTTGAAGGATCGTTATCACAACTCCGAATGTTTAAAGGAATTGTAGAAATGGTCCGTGGATACTTTCATCATATTTATTATATTATAATAAGAATTCGTGGTCGTCATATGAAATAAATAAAACAGATAAGCTGGAAGAAGAATTCCAGACACTAAAAAAATATAGTACAATTTGAAAGAAATTTAAATCAGAAGTAGAACAAAAAATATATTATGTTTGTTTATAAATTGAAAAGTGTCCTTATCCATTAACATAAAAATATATTACAAATGTCTTGATGTCTCAAAATCAAATATGTACCACGCTCACCTATAACAACTTATTATAAGCAGTTCCAGCTTATAGCACAATACTTAAACACTTTTACATTCATCTTGATTGCCACGAAAATGTATACAGCCCCTACAATCTGCTCCTAATTTAATTTTCATAGTTTACGGCGTACAAAGTTTTTACGATGAGCGATACTTCTTTAAGTCCTGCGTCGTAGCAAGTAACGGCCGTCGTACAATTTCGCTATTTTCCCTTAAAAATCACCCTTATACCGTATATAATAAGGATAGTACAGGATAAAGTGTCGGCAAGTGTATAAAGTAGACTGCGATTAATTCTTAAATGTTGTATGAGGCGTAAAGTCTTTTGTAACGTCGTAGCCGGTGAGGTGGGGATGCGATGGCCTGGAGCTGTTTGCCCGTGTTATGGCATTAGCAAGTGTAATAATAAGGTGCTCATTGTATTTTTAATTAGTTGCAAGGATCTTAGTTAAATCTTACTGGTTTTTTTAAAGCAAACTTTAGTAAAGAAGATAAGTTTTTTTAGCGTCATGCTGTTTATGTTATTCTAGATACCTGGTACATTCATCTACAGAACAGACCACCATAACTAGATTAGACCAAAGACTCCACCAAGGAAAAACAACCAACCCAAAAAAAGAAGGAATATGAACAAAACAACTGTTTATCGTTAATATAAAGAAGAAAAGAAAGTTGAAGAGGCAAAAGAAGAGGCTTGGTTTGCCTTGAAGCTGAAAACTGAAACGGCAAATTGAACAAGACACTGCTCATGGGTATTGCCTAATATCTGATGCTCAATTTAATATCAATTATAGATGATAGGAGAGATGTGGCAGTATTTTATTTTCGGTTATTGAATACAATAGTTTATTGAAAAATCTTACTATTTTAATTTATTTGGATTGTTTTAAAATAGAAACAATGATGCTACATTAATTCACATAATGAATAATTATCCAATATATCTTAAGCGATAAATATGTATTCAAGAAAAAAGTAGTCACAGCTCTTCTAAGTCCTAGGTATCTATAGGTACATAGGAGAGACCTAATATATATCTTTCCTTGTAAAAATAAAATAATATAAAACAATGTTTTTGTAATAACAGTAAAGTTTATTACAATATAACTTGTACAGTGGATGGCTACTATATTTTATTCGGACATTTTTATAAGCGCTACTTCACCCCTATTGCTTAGCCTGAATTACGAATTACAGTGTACTGATAGCAAAAAAATAAAAACTTTTCCAATGTGTTGAGTCCTTTGAAAGTAAAAACTTAAATTTGAATATATTACTGTATAACAATTTGAATATGTATACGTTTGTTATATTTTACTTTTCTTGCTCTGTTAAAACTAAGCACAGTATTTGGTTCTACCATCCACACGTTCATTCTCGTTTTCATTTAGTAAAAGAGTTCATGGACCAATAATAATCATTTTGTTTTGTAGGATACTAGAATAACAGCATCGAAGTAAGCGAGTTCCTTAGAAATCACACTCATAATGTAAGCATGTTTTTAATTAGCTTTGGTTGGTTTTTGCAAATTATAGTACAAAATTTACATAAATATATCTATTTATATTATTAATAACTCAAATAATCAAAATGTTCTTGCTAACCGTACACCATCTCAGCTAGTAAGCTGTAACTAGTGTTTTTCACACAAGTTTTATGTGCTATTATTTGGTGGGAGATATAAAAGTAATCCGAGTGGACTCCGGACGCTCCGGACGCCTCATCCGGACCACATAAACCGCCGCAACCATCCCTTTATTCGGTGTTCGACAGTAAAATCTCTGTAACGTAGTGTTTGTTTATGTTGTACCTGTTTTTATATTATGTAGTGTATTTTAATTTGGATTTCTTTGTAGACAGAAATACATATCGAAATAAAAGACAGTTTTTGGGATAGGCTTAAATACAGGAGCAGGGTAAACATAGCTAAACCAGTATCACGACATTCTCCCCACTTTTCAGCCAATCCTCGAGACATGTGTGTTAAGCGACGGAACTTAACGCTGAACGGAACCTTGAGCACGAGAACGGAATAATGACAATAATTTAAAATATAATCATTCTCCCATGTGAAGAATGGAAGAAATATCAAATATATATAATATATATTTCATTAATATTGTTTTATATTTATTTTATTAATTTAATTTAATTGAAGTTACATATTCTGGACAAGATAAGAAGGTAGCTATTTTGCTTGCTCTCTAGCTTCTTGTTGTAGGCATATAGACAGAGCTATATCTTTCAAAATTAATTTTTAATCATCGAGGCCATTTGTGGCACAGGGCCAGGGCCAGTATAACCGCGACAGTTTGTGCATCCAGAATTCGGAGAAAAACGGGGAGCTTCTTAACACTGGGCCCCATCTGCCTATCCTGCTACATGGGGAATGCACCGTGAAGCTGAAAAAAAGGAAATTTAGAATCAATACTTAAATCAATAATTTATCGAATACAAAAAAAAAATCGTCTCAACACAAAATTGTAAAAGCAACACATTCAATTCACTATGTCATACAAGCTACCACGCTACCACTCATAGCAATCCAAAACCCATTTTCTATCATAAATAAAACCGGTCTCGAGCGCCCCATACCTTTCAATTTCTACATAGTACAAACAATATTCCCGGGCCAATACTAAACAACTGTCATTTTATTTTATCACCAGGCTTTCGCGTAAACTCTCTGTGTAGTGATAAATTTTAATGTTACGTACGAAATATTGTCGCGCGGCACGGGTAAGGTGATACGGAATACTTTATTTGCAAGTTTAAGTATGAAGTGAGAGTAAATGTAGACTGTTTCTTGGATTAAAGGATACTATTTTATAGTATTAGCTTTTGTTATGTAAATATTTTTTCTATAATACTAAATATATAGTTTTGTAAAAGACGTATAAAAAAATCAATAGAGGAGTTGGAGGCGCAGGGGCACAAGTATGTAGCTGTGAACGCGACAGTTTGTGTGTTCGATTCCCACTCGAAGAAAGGAGGAGAGAAGGGAGCGGAGTGTATTGACATTAAGTTCCTACTTTCCGCCGAATCTGCTACAGCGTAAAGCTAAAAGAAACGCAAAAATATATAAGTATAAAATATTTTGGTTTTTCATTTTTATTGGCTAGGCATTGGGTATTTTTGGTAATGAGGAATGGTAATAGGTATGAAATAATGCTTCAAAGTTCGTTACAGTAAAGTTTTTACGTATACAAATACAATAGTTTTTGTTTCATTAAAAATAACCAAGTAGTTATGATTTTACAGGCATTTGAAGTTTGCAAAAATTTCAAATGCCGCTAACAGTCCCGCGGCCGGCGGTGACGTCACAGGTCTGGCAGAACTCACTAGTCGCCAA
>JAKRZM010000402.1:34439-65727 GCA_036379175.1 Heliconius cydno galanthus
ACGACTGGCCTATTTGTATTATTTAGTGCATTGTTTGACGACAATCTCACAACAATCGGTGTTATGGAAAGGTTGTATTACTGCAACGGTACCTCCATGGACCACTTACTACCATAACATATGCCAACCGGTATCAAATAAAAGATATTAATATTAGGCATAACCATAAACTCGTCTGTATAGCAGCCGCTTTTAAATTATTTTCTATATTAATTATTATTCGAAATCGTGTGAAATTAGCATACAATATAGCCTCTATGTTGCAGTGGCGCCGACACACCCACGCGGCCACATCTACCAATTTGAGGGATCTTGTCAAACTTATTTAGACGTAATAAATATTCATTGGATCAAACTATTGAAAGGGCTAGTGAATGTGATAAGGTTCTAACTGATGATGAAAAGTATTCGGTTATTAATGGCATTTAAAAACTGGTCGCAAGCAAGTAAACGCTGTGTTTGCGTGTTATCATTAGTTAATGACAAGTTTAATGTAGCCTTATTATAATAATTAAATCATTAGTTATAATACAAATGAGCTATAGATTTAACGGTAAATGATATTGGAGTATTAAGAGGAGAAAAAAAATGTACTAACGTTAATATGAATATTATTGTAAAAAATATAAAGAGAAACCTTTCACTACATTGAGTGCTGAAAAAATAGCAATTTATAATTTTATCATAATTATACAACAGGAACTGACGCCCCCTACAATAGACCCTATCTTAAATTATATCGATGAATAGATAGAATCATAATTTCGTAAAAGATATATACTATCAATAATAATATGTTTACTAAAATTTAATTGAGCGTGGCATTGTAAATTGCGTTTAAATAAAAATGCTCTTGACACCATATGGCACAGTTGAGATTTAACATCTTTCAAACGATGCTTATGGATTCATTTTCCTCCTCCTCCTTCTTCATTTAACTATAAAAAATGTGAAATTTTCTATATTAATCAGAATATTGGTGTTTTATTTTAGTTTTTCTTATTGGTTTTCAACACTAAAAATCAGAATTACACGAACTTATTATTTGAATATGAAACGTGCCAATTGTAACATATAGATTAGATGACAATACAATATTATGGTACCATCTATCTGGCCTGATGATGGAATTGAAAGATGGCTGATGAAACCTTGCACCGCCTTCCAATAAAGATATTTAGTTTGTGCCCACAATATATAGCCGTCAAAACTTATATTTGAGTAATAATTTAAGCAAATTAATAAATAATAATATAACAACAATCCACAAATACAAAGAAACAATAAAATATCTTATCGTATATCAGAATCATATATTTTTAGCGAACTGATAAATCTAGATAGAACATCGATAAGGCAACAAATATGAATGAATTATTCATAATGTTATTTATATGAAGAAATATTTTGTGTACGATAAATTTAAATGATGGATTTTACTACGTCGCTGTTTACAATCTTGTTTCTGTTATCAATTTTTTTGTGTCGTTTGTTTTTGTGTTGCGGGAGAAATATTTTAGTAAGTATAATAAATAATTTATTCGTTTCGAGCGTTAGTAGAAAACTTGAAAGGGGGCATCCCGTTTAGCCGCCACTATTGCAAGATCCAAGTAGTGCTCCATATTCCTCTAATCTAATAAAACTATGGGATGCCGAAGTATATTCTTTTAACTACCAGCAATGACCACCGAATTTCTTGCTATTCATTTGTTTATTCTCAGCATATCATGCATTTTCATACACTTAAATGTCTTTCTATAAGAATTATTAAGAAGTGAAAACTAGTAAGATGTTAATTATTCTCCATTAAAATGAAAAATATAAGGAAGACTTTCACATGAGTTTTTCATTCAATTATAAAATCAATATTTTAATATATTTTCTCGTAATTACTATGCACTTAGCCCAAATTTCATCCACATTACATACTGTCGTTGTTTCAGGTAAGACAAGCAATATTTTAATGTAATTTTGATTGATGTTTATTGGTAATTTAAAGTGGCACACGTCAGAAACACCGCAGTTTAAAGGATGGTCGATAATTCCTCGTAAAATCATAACTGTAATGTCATACATATATAAAGGTGTGTGTAATTCTTTATCAAAATAGTTACAGCCAACAAAGTGATTCTATAAAGGTGCTGTTTTTCATATTGATGTACGGAACTCTAAAAAGCAATTGTTAAAGAGCTTCTAACACAGGTTTATTAAAAAAGCCGTTTTTAAAATATTGTGACCATTTTATTTATTAAATTTTATTTGTATATATATTATTTCCTTTTGATACTTACATCACAAGAGACCCGCCTCATATAAATCAATAATAAATAATTTAGATAGGTACATTAATACGCTCATTACACGGCGGAACGCCTACCGAAACTGTCAATGAATATTTTATTAGCATTATTAAATTCTGTTACTTACAAAGTGTATTTACGATAACATTTATAGCAACATTATATTTTAAACACCGTCGTGATTCAGTTGCCTAATGTCTTGTCAGCGTTAGCGTACGGTTCTGGTTCGATTTCCAATTTGGGGAATGAGTTAATTTCATTTTCTTGCTCTGGTAACAAGTTAGTGAAATGTGTTCCACACGTAATATGGAAAGGGGAAATAAAAGGTTTAATTGCTAAAATAGATGAATCTTTAATAGAGTACCTAATATGATCGACATCTACGAGGAAATAAGTTTAGAAACTGATGAAGAAAAAAACGATTTGTGATACAAGAAATGTATAGTACGCAAAATATATTTCATAAAACATTTCATATATATTTTTCAATTTAATTAGTGAGTCAACCAAGATATTTAAAATTCATATTGCACTGATGTTACCTCCAAGTAGTTTACGAGTGACTCGAAGCCCTATTTACCATAATGTAGGCGTAGAAAAGAAAAACAGGATACAACCATGGTACATCTTATTTCTGAACATTACACGTTACACGTTATCTATGCTAATACGCGCGGTCTCGCTACAAAATATTCAGAAAAATTGTAGCTTACCGGTATTAGCGACTCATATCATATGTAAATTGCTGACTTGAAAACCTACAATTACGTTAAACCACCGGTACTTTCCTTTCTTTTGTTTTAAATCTCATTTTCTTCATTTGTTTCTTGCCCAAATACCTTACGATCGATATATGTTTATGTCTCAAAGGAGAACGGAAAGTTTTGTCACTAAACTATATTCCTGCTTATGTAACTTGCTATATGCGGGATAATGCGTGAAGACGTATAATATATGCTACAATAGGTGATGATTTTGGGTGGTCCAACTTAAAAGTAATGATGTTATTATTTATATGGAATTATTAATGGTGTTGTTCCTCTTCAACTGGCTCATCAAGATAAGTTTGTTTTCAACGAACACTCATTAGTACTTTTATCGGAATAACGATTTACTTTTAGCGTTTATCTACGTTTCGAGATATTGATACGATATTTAGAGAGCTACCAGTGAAATTTGTGGGTTTCATTCGACCTTGTAACGATTAGTTTAATCTTTTTTGAATATTGATTCATACAATTTGATTAGAAACTATTTTAAATTTGTTGTTGTATTATAAAAGGAATAAAATTTTATAATTGGTGTAATATATTACTTTAAATAAAAATTAAACTTTCGTAGAAATTATTATTATTAATTATAATTTTTGTTAATAAATACACTACGAATAATAAACATAAAAACTAGAACCTGACACGGTCAAAGCATTCCATCAAAGACAAATTATCGATAGAATATCATTAAATTCTCGATACTTTAAAATATTCATCGACAATCAAAACCCATACAAGCATCTTCCTTACTCTCGAATGATTGATAATTACATCTTCTTTATTTCTTAGGTACACGGTCGCGGTAGGCCCTACGGAATGTAGAATAGATAAATAATTCATTTAACTAATTAGAATAGTCTTATGGGATACAGGGTTATCTGTAGTAAACATTTTTTTTACTATCAATAAAAATTTTATTCCTGGATAAGACATGTAAGAAAATGTAGGTATGTTAAATTTGTAGCTTTACTAATTTGTTTTGTGTTGTTTTAATTAGGTAAGGCTTTTACATAAAATGAAATATAGCTTGAAATTGATGGAACTATTATAGACTAGCGACCCACATGCGGCTTCGTCTGCTTAAATGTTATATTGTTATATTTTATATTACAGCCAATTTATACAAAATCTTTAAACAAATTGTAGCCTACGTGCTGTTTTCAGTAGTTATTACGTGAAAGTGGAACAAACATCCTTTATCACAAACTGTCGTATTATTAATATTTTACAAAGAAGATTATAATGAATTAATCTTCAATTTTCTAATTCTGGTAGAGTTGAAACCTATTCGTATTATTCATTTTAAACTATACAGAAGGGACATCGGTCACCACCAAACGGGTTGTACCGTGGGAACGCGGAGTGTTTGCCCGCCATCGCCATCACTAAACACTCGACGCCTTTTGTCTGAAAATGTAATGGGGATAGATAAATAAAAATAGAAGAGCCACGGCGCTACAAAGATGTTTGATATTGACATATCTAAATACTTCTCTTAAGCTAATTTGCTTTGGAAAAAATTTTATAGTAACCAACTTTTTTTTGGTTTCCGTACAACCGAACTGATTTATAAAAGTTTATATGGCTTACTTTGCCTATTATTTGCAAATAAAAAGTTTTAAAGAATTATTCTTTTGGCGATTTTCTGTTTTTAAGATATTCGATTTACCTTTTCTCTGATACCTGGTAGGATTTAAGTTTACACTATTAAGAAAGTAGGAGGTTCTTCTAAACTCTTCTTAACGCCTCATATCCGCAACTAAAGCTAATGGACTTGTAATATCCGAAGACATCAAACATACTAGTGGCGTTAAAAGGACGAAGAGCCAACATAATAAGTACATTTTAGTTGATGGATCTAGAAAACAAGAGAGAGCGACATTTTTTTTAAAATTGTTTTTTTAAAAAAAAGCGTAAATAATGATATGTTTAATTATAATGATGAATGTAAATGAACAATAACATAATTAACGATCGAACAAAATTAATTTCATATATCGTTACATTGTTTATTAGTAAGAGTTCATTGTTAATGTTAACAAGGCATGTAATGATAATCAGATTTTTATATTTTTCTTTATAAGTCCAATCGTGGCTCAGGGGCACAAAGAGTGACTGTAATCGCGACTGGTTATAGGTTCGATCCCCACTCGAGGAAATGAAATATTTATTTACATTTATATTTCCATTTCTTCGCTCTGATGTCGAGGTAGAGCGCGGCGTTAAGTTACGCCAACCAGCAACGAATTCCTTCAGAATTCGGCGGAAAGTGGAGAACGGAGTGTCTTAACACTAGATTCCCTCTGCTTGCTGTGTGCGAGATACACACTAGATTTTTAATTTCTAAAAATAAATATTAGGTACGTCCAAATAACAGTAGTATACCAAAATCGCGTCATATTATATCTTATACCACACAGCGTACCAATATTTACCAAGAGTGGAGTATTTTTTGTCAGGCTCGAGTGCAAGGGTTGAATGGCTGAGGGTGTTTGAAGACGTCAACCTTCACCGTGGAATTTGGAAATTGTGCCTCAACACGTCACAGCCTCCTTTGTTTTAAGAGAACCGTTCAATTTTAACGCTGGTTATGCGCTTACGCATCTAATTTGTTGCGAAGGTCTAATTTGTGATAAGATTTTGTTAGGAGATCTTGGAAAATTTAACAAAATTCGGTCTTCTTAACTTACATAGTTAAATAATTATATGGAATATTTCCTAGATTCAGTAGGAATATAGATATAATTCTTTTTCATATAGCACCGAGAGCAAAGGCAGTGTGCCTAAACTATAGTATATCTTAACTGAATTTTAATTTATAAAATAGAAAATGTAAATTATAAAAATTTTAGAATTACATAATAAATACGTTACTAAACATATTATTAATGTGTCAAAATATAATTCGCTAAAATCATTCCTATCTGTACATTTCGATTTCCATTCAAGAGGCTTACTCGCGTATGATGTTTGCTGAACTCTTCATTTCGATTGTAAATGCGACTGCCCCTCACTGGGGCGCGTTATTATTTAACTTTCTCCTTAAACGTTCGCTGGAAGATTTTAAGATTCCGTTGGAAATTCGAAGAAATATTAAAAAGTTGAAATTCTTTTAAATCTTAGAAAATAAGAGAATGGTACTCCCTTCCCATCCTTTTATCAATGCAACCTAAAAAAAATCCTTTCCTGGTAGAAATCTATTCTAAAAATGTATGCTAAGTATCAAAAAATTGTAACTATTTAAAAATATATCTATCTAAAATTCCTAAACTAATAAGATGTCATCGTGAATTTGAATGATCCTTACTTGTAGAAATTTCATTTAATTTTTCCACTGTAAAAGGCAAAGTCCAGTGACTTCCACCACTTAAGACGTAATGTCTCGAATTTAGGTGGAACAACGACAACAACAAATATAACTAGGTTATCTCTATCAACCCACTATTGATTTATGAATATAAAAAAAAACAATAAAATAATCTTCAATAACTATAATATACATTTATAATGTTTACGTTAAATCAAAATTATATAATACCGAGGATTTTGTTTAAATAGGTTCAAGACAGGTAAAGCCTTAACAGAAGTTTTACCTTTTGCCTGTATTCCTCATACTAACGCATATGGAAAATTCCAGAACCTAAGTTCCGTATTATCTAATTTTGAATATAAAAAAAATCACTTCATCAATATTTCATAATTATGTACAGTATCAACTATCAGTTAAAATAACAGGTAGTAGAGGACCGGCTGTCTGTTTGCACTGGCCGTTAGCAGTTACCTCAACTAGTTACGATCACGAGCTTCGATTAACATTCAGTTAAAATATTTGAATGTCGTAGTCAAATACCATGAGTTCTTAACTCTTTAAATCTTTCATTACATTTACTAAGAGCTTTTATTACGTTATTTTCTATGTTTGACTTTCTCATTTATTTTGGATGCCCCCTGAAGAGTTCGTGCTTTTAAAATGGTATGTGTAGTTAATAATATTGTGTTTCAAGTAAAATTATGATATTAGAATCGGATTTGATTCGATAATTATTTATTTAATTATAAAAATGATGATAATTCCCAATTTCACATTATACTTTGTGAGTACTGAGTTTTTTTTCCATATGGGAAAATATTATATGAGTATCTTCATCATCTATCGTCATCTTTCTAGTCTAGAGAGTAGGCAGAAATTTTTGATTTTCCTTCACATTTATTGAAATTAATTGTAAGTTTTCCTGGTTTCTGCACATTATTTTAAATTAATCTAATGAGTCAATGTATCAATCATAAAAAAGTATTTTATCTATTTTAAAACAATCATAAATTATTAATTGATCCTTAGTCTCATTAAAGAATTTCCAGTCTACTTGTATTTACTTATCTGGCCTGTATTTAAATATCAGTATATCATTATGTTACCAATTATGCGTAACAAACAAACATACATACAATTACTAAAGTATTTAGTAACATTTCACCCTCAGCCTCTATTACAAACACAGCTGTACTAGCTGGTTAGCGCCTACGACGTGTATCCACACATAATCATAGTTGTTTAGCGTGGTCCATCTGAGCTGCAGACGAATGTTCTTGCTGGGACACAGTGTAATGTAAAACAGAAGATTTGTTTGAAAAAAAAATATTTAAGGATTATCCTACAAGTATTTACTATTTGTTTTGTTAGCTTGGATAATTTAAAGTTAAGGGAAACTGGTCTTTTTATGGTTTCGCTCATTTCAGAGATTTTGCAAATTGAGTATATTGACAGTAGCATAGCAAGTTAGGCTAGTGTTACGCCATCGCCAATCCATTTCTCGTTTTACTTCCATCTTTCCGGTAGAACTCAACGCCGCACTTTGTTTCGTTACCACTTTGGGTTTGGGTATCGAACCCATAACCTGTTGCTTTTACGTGACGCTTAGGCCGTTATGCCATACATTATACAAATTTAAACATGAAGGATTTTATAGAGATTTTTGAACAAAATACGTATTACATACCTTAAAAGAAACAGCTTCACGCTGTATCCCGCACACAACAGGGGAGGCAGTGGGAATCTAATGTTAAAACACTCCGTTCCCCACTTTCTGCCGAATTCTGGAGGCATTGCGTGTTGAATAATACCTTAGAGGATATAATAGTATTGAAATGAAAGCTTTATTATGTTCAAAGAAAATATACCTTTTATTTTCTCAGAAATTAAAAAACAAACCCTAATAAAAAGTTAAAATTATATTTTAATTCAACAAGGAAAGTAACATGGGCGTTAATTCCTAGCAACATTAAAAACACGAATCGAGACAATATAATGTATGAGGTAATAAATAAAAAATGTAAGCTGCAGATTGTCTTGCATCGTATTTGGTATTACTAATAACTAACACAACTTTCATATGTAAGAATAAGTTGATTTAAATAAGAAACAACTTGTGTTATTAATGAAAACAAAGCATTTTTTTTCTTTAACATGTTTTTAAATTGGATTTGACCAAGAATGTTTTATTTTTTTTCAATTATTTTTAAAGGTATTTTTTGCATTTTGTTTGGCCAGGGAGAAGCTAATGAATGTACTATATTTACAAACGAATTACAAACAGTTGTTTAATTTAATTGAGGTCAGTCGTGGCGTATGGAATAGAGAATAAAGTGTCTTAACTCTATGTTCTCTCTGCTTACAGTGAAGCCAAAAAATATATAATTTTCCGCCTTTAGGTATATGAACAGCTTAAAATACGAATATTAGCAGTTCATAGACATATTATACAGCCGTACTAATTTATTTGTTAGTAGGTACTATATTTAAAGCAAGTCATTATATTATAAGTAAATTTAACATCAATTAAAAAACTAAATATTTTTAATATAATGACCTAATATTTATAAACGCATAACATTACTTAACCAAGCGTAAACAAATGATAAATACAGATTGCGTCAAACATTTAAAGAAAACAAAGGAATTGTTGAAAAAAATGTATTATTTATATTTGTAAGACGTGTTGTTTCTAATTCTAATTGTCTGTGTTGAATTCCTATTGTAAGACGGAAATCTGAAATTAGTCAACGGTTAAAAATATTTCGATACTTAAACAGACATGTTGTAAAAATATTGTTAGAAAACGTCACTAGGTGCATTCCTTTTTTCCAGCTTCACCCTGTATCCCGCATATACCAGGGTTGGTAGAGGAAACCTAGTGCTAATACACTCCGTCCCTCCCTTTCTGCCGAATTCTGGAGACATTGCATGTTGAGTGGTGGACGTCAACGCCGCGCTTTCATTCAACACTAGAGCAAATATTTCATTTCCTTGAGTGAGAGAGGAACCCACACCCTGTCGCGTTAGTAGTGACGCGTGAGCCATGACTGGCCTTAATCTGGTCACTACATTCGTTATATTTTGCTCCTTTTAGGAACGTCAGAAGAGGTTCACTGAAAAGTTGCTTTTTGGAAATAAACTGGCAAATCTATTGAACAAATACAAATATTTCTCTAAATATTCTTACGGTGATTTTAATTTCTTATAGTAATAATTTATAATTTAATATATTTCTTTAACTAATAAGAAATTCATTTATATTTATTTCTTTATTTCTTAAAACTAAAAAAACTTTTTTAAATAAAACTCAAAATAATTATACTCTACTTTTTCTGTAAATAATAAAATACTATAGTTTAATAACCTTGAACCTGAGAACTTGAAGTAAACATGATTAAGAAGTACCTCTAGCCCTACACTACTCTATAGGGCCGCCTAGGTGCTAATCGTAGAACGCACGCATATGCTGCTATGGTGCCTCAACCCTATTTGTTCTTTAACTTATATTTCACCCGTAAACGGCTTCTTCCGGCCAGATTATTGGAATCACCTTTTTACCGACCGACTACTTTAACTTTATAAAAAAATTCTACCTTTTGTCAAATTATATTAAAACGAATGCTTACTGAATTGTTGTTTGCAACATTAATGATCTTCTATTTATATTTTGGGTCTTGTATATTATGTAAAAATAATATCTATATGCATTTTCTATTAATTAGTTTTTTCCTTTTTTGCATCTTTTTAAAGATGCACTCTCATTTTCACTTTATAAAATTAGATAGCGAAACCTTAAAAGTATATTATAATTGTGACATCTATTATATTTGGTGTAGTTTGAAAAGTGGAATTTGAACCTGTAGCACCAATTTTCAGTCTGTCGCACACGGCCAATAGTGTTAACAAGAGAAGGAAAAAAAATGCGTCTTAATAAAATAAATGACAGTCGGCGTCAACAATTTTCATTTTATACAAACAGGCGTCGATTTCCAAAGCAATGGACTTAATCCGACAATAAAAGACCAAGCATTTGCCTAATCTTTACAAACATCTTTGGCATAAAGTATCAACAGCTGACCCCGTCAAATACATTGAAATATAACATTTTGTAAGAAAAAAAATCATTAAATATCACCAATAAAATGAGGTTTTACTTCTGGAATTCGAAGTTCTTACCTAAGATATTGACATTACCAAACACTAAGTGTAATAAAAAGAAAATAAGGCAAATATTTTATTCAATCATAAAAAGGAACAGGATGAAGTAATAAAAAGGAATAGCGAGTTAAATATGATTTAATTTCGTAATTTTCTTAGCAATTATATGGATTTTGTTTTCAGCATCTGATTAATTATAAATATAGACACATCAATACACGAACTGCGTCACCGGACAAGTAGTTTGTGTTAAGCGCATAACGTATCGTTAACTATTTAACATTTCATTATTTGGAATGTAAAAGTCTTTGTAATTTCGTATATACTCGTGGGTAATGTGTAGATGAAATCATGTAACATAAGCTCGCACTATGTGAAAGCAACATCGACATTTTAGCAAATACGGGACTTTAAATAGACACTGGGCAATACACTATATATTTTAATTTAACATCAGTTATTCGTCTTATGTTAAACAATTTTTATCTACTCATAGTTTACAGACATAAACTTAGCATACTAGATACATTTCGAACACAAGGTCATACACTGCCACCACTCTATGGCACAGATCTTATTAATATATTAAATAACATAAAGTCCTTTCATCATCATTTATTTATAATCGGTGTAACATTTTAAATAATTATGTCTTTAAATTTTTCGAATAACGGAATTTATATTTCAATGAAGGTAAAATTTTTTACAAGTTATTGCCAAAAAAATAAAGACGTAATTTTACATCGAAATGGTAGATTTAGGACGAGAAGAGATTCGAAACCTATCACTCTCAGGCAAACACTTAAAATAATATTTACAAAACGCTCAAATCATACATTTTAATTCAAAAGAATCAAGAAAATAAAACACTAAGAAAATAGATGTGTTGGTGGAGGCAGAAAGAAATCTAGGTCATACACAACATAATCAACTGTGGCTAATCACAAGAGAGCAATTGGTCGGATTAAATACCCATTAATAATTATTAAATACAAAACATTTAATACAACTTTACACTAACATCTAGGCTTACACTTGTTTTGATTAACGTTCGATAAATAAGTAAACACGTTTATTATATTTACAAGCAGATAACATGGATCCGTACTAAATTAAGAGTAAAGCATTAAATAGTAATACACTGAGAATTGACGTAAAGGCGCTGTAACTAGACGATGGCGAGCCAGCCGGAGCCGTCGAGGGTAGTAAACTAAAGCGTCTTCAAGGAGGTTGGTTTCAAGGAACGGACTAATCTGTTTCGACACGTGAGCGACGACCGCACAGTTCCCTCAATAGCATCAAAGCATAGCGGTGGTCTGTCGGAAGACTCGTGACTAGCGAGACTACTATTTGCTCTTTCCACAGCAAACCTCTTTTTTTCCTTTTAGAGCACAAATCCAAACGCACAAGAGCAAACGAGCACCACGATGTTACACGGCCGTAAGGAATTTCACAACTCGGGCGTCTCGGCTTTTTCTCCCCATTCGAATGTTTGCTTTCTCTCGCTTCAGCTACCATTCATGCGACGTTTAGAACGCCTGTAACGTTATCCAGTCCTCGTCACTGTAATAATACTGCGGTAGTTGACTAATACTCTGTCCACTCAAAGTCCATCGACAGCTGGCAACGAAACGCGTGAAGCGTTGAAGCGTAAATGAGCTGCAATGATGATACGGCGTCTACGTACCTTGGCAGTTCCTCCGCCTCTGGTACCTGCCGTGGTGGTGGCGGACGTGGCATGGGGGCTTATTGGGGTTTTGTGAAGGCCGATGCCTACGTTGCTGATATTTGCTTAAGTCGCCGGAGATCAGGGCGTTGTGCTTGTTTATATCGAAGTCGTGGGCTCTTATCATGAAGGAGAAGCATTTGTGGTGCCGCTCGGGTACTTGACTCTTCATGCGTTTCACTTGCGTGCCTCGCCTGTTGAAACCTATGTATCGGTCTTCGTTCTTCACCAGGTGGTATCTGTTGTAGCCGTCTACAAATTCCTCCTTGAATAGACAATTCGGTTGTCTCTCTGCTTGAAAACGCGTCTGTTGAAACAAACATACTATATTAGAAACTGATTATTTATAATTTGTATTTGTATTTTCTTAATAATGATTTATTTTAAATTTTAGTATTTATTACGTACCAAACGTCTGCCGACCAGCCGTGAGCGATTGAAGCATAAATACATGTCCTGCACCGGAGAGTGGATGAGCAGGTCTAAGCTTAAACCGCGTGTGCTGATGGTGAGATTCGCTGTAACAAAAAAAATAAGAAATATTAATTAATTTAATCTATTAGTACGTTTCACCATATTAACATTTTTCTCTAATTAATAACACTAAATAATTATGTAAAAAATTTAAATCGTCTCTCATAAGTTATTTCATAGAGTTCCGCCGGCAACGGTCACATAATAAATTCAATTACTAATATACACTCTCTCGTACAAACGGACAGAGCGTTAGGTGCAACAAACTAATAGCTAATGATATTTGAACACTTACAAAATACAAAAATAAACCGTCAATAAATATTAATCTATTGCCGGACATCGTACACGCGGATTAAGATCGGATTACATACGGACACTTAAAATTTCTATGGAATGTGATAATTTTTCTTCAAAAACCAGTCACAATATTTCATCTATTTTCATTTCACGCAATAAGATTTACCTAAATTCTGATACAAATAATGTTTATAAGCGAATATTCAAATTTAAAGTATTAACGGTATTTCATATGTTTTGAAATTGGGGCGTCGATTTTGACGGCTTATACGAGAACAAAAGCAATTTTTAAATTGTAAATACATTACATTTTACGATTTATCTATATAATGTATGAAAATAAGCATTGAACTATAAATTTTGTTCAGTACCTATATTTGTACTCAGATAAATGAATGAATGATGTGGACGAAAACAAAAATAAAAATTCTTAAGTAAATTTATGTAATTCATATAAACACAAAAAGGAAGTTCTCATGCCAACAAATGGTGACATGTAAGCCTACCCCAGTTATCGATTAGATAACATTTAAGAGGAAAGTCCGTATGGAATCCAACGACCAAAGCGATGGGACGCTAATAAAAAGTATTAATAAAAATAAAAAGTTGAAGAAAGCGCTTGTGACACCGACCATGTCATTTCAATTAACATTAAAAGAAATATGCCCGAGGCCGGTGCGCGAAGAACACGAATCGATATAATTCCTTTTATGTAGGTTCATATACGTGATAGGGGATTAGGGATTATGTTTTGACGTGTGGAGTATTTTGTTGCTGACCCTATTAATTTCAGATTGAGTATTATATTTGTTTGTAAAATCATATTTAAAATGGAACGGTTATTATTATATTATTGGTTTTGGTTGTAAACTGGTGGTTGTGGGTTCGGTCCCCAGTTAGAGGAAGGAATTCTTTATATTCTTTGTAGTGTTTCGAATGCATTACAAAAAAGAGACTTTTACTCAGTTCTCCATGCTTACCAGTTTATATAAGCGGGACAAAGTGTGTTTTAGTTTCCTTTTAGTAGTTTTAATTTTTTTTAGTAAGCAAAAAATGTATTCTATGAATTTTCAAAACACCCAAATAAAGGAATTTATTTTTCTTAACATTCAAGACGTCATAATGAAGACGCTGCCGTCCTATCACATTTAATAATACAACACAAACATTTCTCGTCAGAGGATAAAAATGTTATTTATTTTAAGATAAAAAAAAGTCACAGGCTTTGATATTTCACGAAACTAACTATTTAATTATATTGTTTATGTTTTTAAGGTTTAACGTTAAGTCGAGGTGACGTAGGAAAGTATTTAAATGTTATGATTAAATATTGTAAGAAGGCAAGTTTGTCACTTTCTTTTTAATAAATTTCTATTTCACGATCTCTTGTTTATTTCTCTCATGTAATTTTTTTCTAGCTTCATGCTTTATTCCCTCATATAGTAAGTATAAGCAGAGTGAACATGGTGTCAAGTCACTATTTCCTCCTCGTACATTGTCTACCAGAGCGGGAGAATAAATAATTCATACTCCCGTGTACGGATCAAACCATCAACAATCAATCGTTGTATTATTAGGTCACGATGGTCTTTGCTGCTATTTACAAATAAGAAAATGTACAAATTATATATTAGTTTTTTGTTAACTGTTAAAGAATTGTACATTCTGGTAATTATAAAAAATATCGATTATTATATTTTTTATCAAAAGTAACTTTTTTTATCAACAAGAATTCCCATAATATACCTATATGATTTATGTCACAAAGCTGTACCTACATCATCATATTTCGTACTTTGGAAGTCAACTTTAAGCGTGAATGGGTAACACTTATTCGAAGGTATACAAACATGGAGAAGGTACGCCAATGGGCCATTTCTTTCGTAACAAGAAGTAAGTAAACATTGCCCAACTCCCATAATAGACATAGGCTAATTTTCGAAAAGACAACGTAATCTCAACTCGACAAACCAAACATTCGCTTTGATCACGCCGACAACAAGTATTTTCACTCACTCAAGTACCTACTAAATGCATAATTTGATAATAATTTTGAATTGTTTTATTTTTTTATTTTAAAAATAAAAACAATGTAATATGTAGCAATATATTATTAATATTCATATTCTTTATAACAGTAATTTTCAATATGTATTAAAATTTGAAAACTATATTAATATTTGAGTTTAATATCTTATCTTTTTCATATAAAGTAATAAAAACTTGTTTGCGGCAATTATGAGAAGAATATAATCTTAAAAATGGTAACAATTTACATATTACCTTATCATATTCGCGAAATTTCCATAGATATGCTTAATATTCTTATAGTTTATATATAAGTAACATTATATTACAAAGACGTCTTTGAAGGAATAGCTTTGGGTGGTGTTGAATATTAGAATAACTAAAGGAATAATGGGAAACTGTTTTCTCTCGCCCGCCTACATCCATAATATTAGGTACAATTGTACTGAGATTTCCACTTATTCCTCAGAATTCTTGATTCGGTGCGACTAAAACGTGTTTTTTTGCTCTCTAATTCTGTTTTATCAGTCAAAACGCTCATCAATTGCTACTTGTAAATCACTATTGCCGTTTAAGATGACACGAGGACGATGTATTTACTTAACTGAGATCATAGCTTGTTTTATTTCAAACATTTTTGAAGATACAATAATATTATGATGTTTTAATTGCAGAAACTTAATTATTTAGCAAAATAGGAATGAGTCCACGTTTTTAACCCTCATATAGATATACGATAGGCATGTACCAATTAGTATGAAAAACACACCGTTCTCCACTTTTTCCCCGAATCCAAGGAAGCTTTGTTTTACCCATCCGCCCTTAATGGAAATCGAACCTATATCCACCATGCTTAAATAATTCGATAGTCAATATTTTACATTGTCTCTGTCTGTATGATATATAGAGAGTATTATTGAAGGTGCTGGTTAAAAGAATATCATTTGAAACATATAAAAATGCAAAAATCAAATATGCTGTTGTGATATCCAGCAAAACCTATCATGTAAATATTTTGACAATATACCTAACATTCAACTACTAGCTTACATCATATATTTACAATATATATCAAAATACAATTTAAAGCAATAACATCAATAATGTACATTAAAAAGTATATGCTATATTTACTTTTCATTGCACAAAGTACACGATCTAGCCGGAACAGCCATTTATATTTGCCCGATGTGACGAATAAGCGGCCAACGACCGGCTATCGTCCTGATAGCGTTGTATCGGCGTAATCTTATTTCTAACCTGCATTTCCATTTCGATACCTATTTTAATTACAGATTAAATGCATTTTTAAAATGCATATATCTTTATCTTTTTCTTTTTTTATTTTAGATTAAGGCTGTATTTCGCACATGGCAGGGCTGGCAGAGGATATGTGGAAACTAGTGTAGAGATACTCCGTTCTCCACTAAAACACTTCTTAGACTTTCGTTCTTTCATTCCCTCGAGTGGGAATTGAATCCACAACCGCCGCGTTTTCAGTTGCTTTTTTATAAAGTCATAATATTCTATTAATTGCGACAGATCCCGCAGTATCCCGCATTCGGCAGAATAAGTATAATCTTACTGTCAAGACATTCGACTCTCTGCTTTTCCTAAATCCCAATTACGACATGGCAATATCTAAATAATATAATTTAAACAAATAAAATTTGGTAAAAAATTATGTTTAAATAATTGTTTTAGTTTAATAATAGTATTGTTATAAAACTTTAACAAATAATTAATCGTTTTAAGTTAATAAAATGATAACAAATATTATTATCATTTTGTTTATTTAAATTAAATATTTTAGCTAGTTTATCAGTGAATGAATGAAAGTGACAAACAATTGTTTGGAAAGTAACGCCTCTATAAATTCATCAAAATTGCGCTAATAATTTTTTTATCTACATTAGAAGTTTATTTATCGTAACAACATTCCGTTGTTTTCATATTTCAAAGCACATGTTACTGAACTATTATATAATCTAACTTCAACAAGTACTAATTAAATAAATATTGACAACATAAGATAATTTAGTAATAAAATTTTTATCTCTAAAAACCTTGTACACGATGTTAAACATTTGGCGTTTGCGTAATTTTCGTCAAATTGTGATAACTCGTGTTTAAGGGTCACGACTACATCGTAAATTAAACGTAGAATAAAAAAATATATGATATATTATAATAGAATAGTAATTTTTTATGCAATTATTTGTTAACATGATTTTTTTTCATGAATTTTTTTCCATATGGAGGATCATTCAAAATCAGAATTATAGCTGAATAAAAAATATTTAAAAAAACAAAAACCCCGACTGCATACAACTAAAAAGAAAATAAACAAGCCCAGATAAATTATTAGGATTACCAGTCCCTTCCTTAGCAGTCGGGAATAAGCAACAACAAAAAACGTCATTATTAGGAAATACACAACTAAATTTTAAGGTTTCAACATAAACATTATATTACTTTAATTATTAAATATAATTATAATGCAGATTTTGTACATTTAATTAGTTTTTTTGAAGTCCGTAAGCTGTCCTTATTAAATTATTTTATAAAAACTATTATTGATAGAGCCTAAATATTACTATAATTTCTAAATATTAATTAATTTTGGTTGCGTATAATTGCGCTATATTTGTAAAATATAACTGTCATTCGTGAGCTTTCACGAACTTTTTTACATGAACATGGATTTTCAATTTTCGCAATTGTCGCATCAGACTGTCTGACAGTTTTAAAGTGTTTTCCTGTTTTCAAGTATCACATGTCATATTTTCCAGTATCACTTATGACAGAAATAACTTTAAAAGCGGCAAATTTTTATATTTTTAGATTTAAGAATCTCATTTTTATACATGGATCAAATATTATTAGTAGATAAATTATAATATTAAAATATTTAAATATAAAAAATCCTATTTATCCATAAGTAAGCCTTCCAGAGGTTTTATTATACAAATTAAATAAATATAAATGATATTGTCATGAATAGAAAGGTAGACTATTTAAGGCTAAAGTATTCCACGATCTAGTTAACTCTATTTAAAGGAACTTTTACTGTGCCTAATTTAAATACTTACTCCAGTAAATATTTCACAATGTGGTTGCAAACACAACAGGTTACGCGTTCGATTCCCACTCGACAAAATGAAACATTTAATATTTCCATTTTTTTTCGCTCCAATGTAGAGGGGAAGGCAATGCCTCCTGAATTGATCGGAAAATGGGAAACGGAGTGTCTTAACACTTGATTCCTACTGCCTACCTTGCTGTGTTCTGGATATAGCGTGACACTAAAGAAACCTCGTTTTAATTTAAGAAATGTTGTTATTCAAATCTTTAACGTAATCAACGTTAATATCGCGCGGCATCACAGTAAGATATATCTTTAAGTAAAGGATGTACAGTCTACTCAGTCGAGATTAGAGCCGGCTAATCCCAGGTCCGACTGCGGTAGGTAGGCATTTGAAGAAGATCCTAGTTGAAGACCGCCGCTCCTGTAGTAGTTGCTTGGTTTCCATTGTCACAAGAAATATATTATATATTAATACTATAAACTATATATAAGTATGTTATTATTATTTAAATTTAATGATATCTTGATATAATAAATTTATTATCTTACGCTTCAAATCAATTGTGTACATGTAAATTCGCTTTTTTTTTTTTAATTTTTCGCTTCAATGCAATTGTAACACAGTTTTTAACGTATCAATGCATGTAAAGTGTATGAATTAAATTTAAAAAATACACGAATTAAATTTTAAGATATCATCCTCTTCTTTATTCTCTATTTCCTAAAGTGCCTAATCAAATAGTAGAAATTTGAAGTCAACCCTACGTAATTCTTCTTAACTTACCACGTATTACTTACAGTATCAAAGATACTGGAGGAAGACTCGTAAAAGTTAGGAGTACCTTCCGAAGAACACATATGAAGAGGTTAATGACAGACGAGGCGAAAGAGGTATGTACCTACAGAACGTAGCATTTGGCGCTCCGTTTTCTCTGACTATCCCGCTAGGATTACCGCGTAAAAGTAAGTTAACTTAACAAGTATGGACAAAAGTAGTTGTCATTTCTTCGCACACACGGCTTCAAAGTTTTAAATAATTGTCTTGAACAGTTTAAGAATAATACTGTTTAAAATCAAACATTCTAAATTATAGTTAAGTCAAATATCTAAGTTATACAATGGAAACGAACGACCCTCCATACCGGGAAACAAAAAGGTTAGTTACAAAACAAATAATATCTTATATTAAAGCGCACTGTGGCATCTTAATCCTGGATATTTGGATAACACCTATCTCAAAATGTTATCATTTAATCTCCATATAATTACAGTGGATTTCTGTAACTGAAAATTTTGGTTAATCTTTTTAAATGTGTATAATAAAAAAGGAAGTGTCGGCTATCTGTCATCGCACGTGAACCACGCCAGTTTGAGGAGGTTGTGCCTTAGCACCTGATGATGCAGCGAAGCAAGATGGTTGTGAGTTTAATTCTGAGTCGGGAGAGTGAATTATTTATATCTTGAAAATATTCTTGAGGCCGTCATGGAACAGCGGCACAAGGATGTGACTGTAACGCGACGGTTGTGGGTTCGATCTCCACTCGAGGAAGTGAAATATTTATTTACGTTTATATTTCCATTTCTTCGCTCTGGTGTCGAGGTAAAGCGCGGCGTTGAGTTCTGCCACTAACACACAATGCCTCCAAAATTCGGCAGAAAGTGGGGAACGGAGTGTTAACACTAGGTTCCATCTGCCTACCCTGCTATGTGCGGGATATAGCGTGAAGCTGAAGCTGAAATATTCTTGAATAATAATTCAAATTGAAATTTCAAATTGATTGTCATACTCAAACAATTAATTTCTTATATAGAAATTAAGTTTCAATATAAAGTGAATTCCTTATACTGAAGCCGCGATCGACGCCTCTAACTACTAAACCAACAGGTATATAATATAATCAAATCAGTTAACAAATTCTATACGATAGAATCGAAACACCAACTCTCAGATACGTAAGTTTCTATATAAGTAAAATATTCGTTACAAATAATTAATTGCGTACACGCACTGGGTACAACGGTAATAGTTTTTATGTGGTGATCACAGTGATTTATAACGAAGTATGGATGCTTATTAAAGAACGGTTTTGTAGTTCTTATATTTTATAAGGTTTTTGAAATTTAAATTAATTATAATACTATTTATTATATTGTTACATAAATAAATGTTTTTTAAGAAGCTACACTCGAAACTAGATAGAGCTTGTAAGTTTTTCTATGGAAATTAGACAAGTAATAAACATGAATATATTAATTAAGGTATACATATAAATTTAAGTAGACATAGAAAGAATACATATATTTTAGGAGTACATAATTTTGTTCTGTAGAAGTTTTAGGACGTATTTTCGTTAAGGCTACGTAGGCTAGTAGGCTAGTAATTGTTGGTTAGGCCATTTATAATATCTAAAATTAAAAATGAAGTTATGAGTATGAAAATGAAGTTATATTTATTTTATTATTTATTTCATTATGCATATTTATTTTAATAGAAATCCAAAAAAAAGGACGAAGAGAGCAAGTTTTTTTCTCACAGAACATCGTAAATATTTGTTCAATACATAGCCAACAAAATTTCACAATTCACAATAAATAAATTATTAAAGTAGATTATTAACAAATATTTAAAATTAGCGAAAATATAATATATATGCAAATATTAGAATGCTTTTAAACACTAGAGTTGTTCCGTATGTAGTCCTTGGTGCCGAAAACGACACTATACAAATAAAATGTAATGGATTACTTAGGAATGGTATCCTTACGCCAAATTAAACAAAACAAAAGGGATGTTCGCGGTCAACAAGGTTTAGAGAAAGTTAAATAATTATTTTTATATATATTTAAAGTATTAAGATTTATATAATTTTATTTTTTATTAAAAATATTTAAAAAATCTTTTTTACCTAAATAATAATTAACAGGGCAAACATATGAAAATACAACGTTAGTATTAAAATGAATAATAAGACAAATTAAATAATGCAAATAAATAATAAAAATAAATGTCATTAAATAAATAAACTTCTTCTCTAATACATGTAAATATAATAATTTAACATGCAATTACAACATTAATATTACATATAACAAATACCAAACAAGATTATAACGTCGTTTTATTTCTATATATTTCTTGTTATGTAGGGTTATTGAATTATAATTAAACAAGATACGATATCTACCAAAGCACTTCCTCAGATATCGATAATTTAAAACGCATTATAAACTACCTGGATTCAATTGATTTTGTTTGGAACGTAACTAATGTACCTATGTGAAATATAATTATATTCGATGTTAAAGGAGAATAACTTAAGATCATTTGTGCCCTATTCATAAAGTCATTAAATTAATTATTAGCAAGCTACATAGTATTTTTTTATAATTAAAATTTTATATAAATTATCTTTAAAAAAGTAATAACTATCTATTTTTTATTAATTTTTCATATATATTTCAATATTATAATCTCAACGAAATATATTTTTAAAATTAAAGGTATAATTAAGTCAAATCAATGGCCTTGTCATGGCAATGGCCTAGGTACAACGACAAAGATTGTTTTGTTTTTGCGTATAGAAAAATAGATTTGAGGCAGTCATGGCGAAGGGGCGTAGGGCACGAGGCAATTGCTGTGTTCCACAACACAATACGCAATGCCTCAAGAATTTAGGGAATCTAATGGAGAACGGAGTGTCTACCCTGATATAAGCGGAATACAACGTGAAGCAAAAAACATAACCCAGGACTTAAATATCCATCGAAACATTTCCACCACACCGATATGGATATTTTATCAACACCGTAACCCTGGTGTATCTAATCTACATCGTCAATAAATGCATTAGCCTCTGTATCGGATTGCGTCTAGCACTACCAGACATGTGACCACAAACAACGGCATTGACACTAATAAACGACATTACACAGCGTTTAGCTCACCCAGCATTACAAACTTAAAACTGAATGCAAATATTTATATTTATATACAGTATAACAACTCAATTATAGTATTAGAAAATCAAAGGTCATCTTGAATTTCTGAAATTATTCCGTTTGACCAACAAGAAGAATTCAGCAATAAATACTTGATATTAATATGTTAAGACGATCATTTGAAGTAGTAATTACTAATTATACGAGCAATGACATATATTTTTCTATAACTTCATCTAGTAGAGGCTATGAGAACATGCCTTTATAGCGTTAAAAGGTATTTTGTATTAATATGCTACGAGTAGATATTCGTTGTCACCTTCGTTTATTCTTCGTGGTATATTTTTACGTATTTATAAAAATAATATTTAGCCTTTTTAATATAATCTAGATACTTAGAAAAAATCTAGACATAAAGATAGCACATGAAATTCTCATGTCGAACCTAACTGTGTCAAGAGGCCATGCGCTTATAGATTGTAAAAATATGTACATTTTTTCTTAAAATTCGCCTAGCAATCGAATATTTGTTATCATTTTATACAATTGAGCAAGAGGTTGACAATCGAAATCGGGTCAAATCGATAATACGATAAGAATCGAGAAAAAATCTATAAAATATTAGAAACAGCTACTTTATCTTAACTGATTGCTGAGACAGATTTGTCCACAATAATAAATGTAAAGGAAATGAGAAATAATTTATCAGTTGAATCTAATCACGATATCTTTATCTTAAAATTAATATGTATAAAATATATAAAAATAAATACGATAACGTCGGAAAATCCCCGTAAGAAGTGACTGTCAAAACAATTCTATTTATCGATTGTTTAACCTATTTTTCGCCCCTTCTTTACCTTTACAGGTTTGTCATTCCTTTTTTTTATGGCATAAGCTGTAGAGAATTATCCTCTTTTAAAGTTTTATTATTTAAAAACTCATTTACCAGAAACTACACCTTAATGAAGGCTGAATAAAATAAATAACTTTCGTTATCAGTGGGGCTGTTAAAGCGAAGTTATATTTATATAAGGTAGCTATATATTCCATAAATGGGCATAAAAGGTTCTTAGTAAAAAAAATATACAGAATTTCAATGTATTTCGCATTCCATAGTGTATGACTAATATTTAAAAATATTTTTAACGTTACATTACCGAAAAGCCAAAGCACATGCGATATTTAAGAAGTCCATCAATATTTAAATTAAAGACTTATATAACTTACAAATATTTAAAATTTCGTAAGTAAATATTATCATAACAAAATGACTAAGTACAAACTTCAAACAGGCACATAAAAATATTCTATACGAATTTCAGAGAAAGCAATCGTTTATAAACACTTAAAAATATCGCACCGTCGTTTATTAAACAACCTGATTTCAAAGTTTATATGTTTAGTAAACATTGAGTTATATATTTTTTGTTTTTTTCTACCTACGACAAAGACCACCCAACACGTAATTGTTAACAGATGTTACTATAAAGTCAATTATATTGATAAGGAGTCCGAATAACGCATATAAATTACTTTCTTAATTCACTTGATAGGCGCTAATGTTATATTGCACAATCGAATTTCTTATACAAGAGCCGTTTATGGTTAGTGTTTAGCTTTTTTATTTTTTAGTTTGTAAAATAAATTTTAAAAGATTATTAATATGTAATAGACAATTAATATTCATAATTTTTAGCTCCAGTTATATATCACTCCGTTCCCATTAAGACGCTCGCGCTTTGCTTTGTTACCAGAGCGAGGAAATGAAAATATTAAATTTATTCAAGTGGGAATCGAACCCGTAATTTGTCACGCTTACAATTGCACGCTTGTGCCCCTGCGCTACGACTGGCCTTATTTATTTACATTTACATTTTTAAAATACTATAATATGTTACTAGAAGGTTAAACACTAAGAACAGATAAAATAAAAAAAAGGAAACAATCTAATTATCCAAACTTTAAAATACAAACAAGTTAACAAATGTAAAAAAGCTACTTGACATAACGAAATTCTTGGAATCCAAAACCAAACTCAATTAAGCGCATGCGCAACCTCCCTTATTAGATTAGGGGAAATAATAGGGGATGCGTGTGGTATGGGTTTTTTTGCGAAACGGGGTGCATTATGGGCAGTTTATTATTAATTTTGATATAACAACTTAATTTGGGCGCGCACCGCCCTCGTCGATTGATTTCATATAATTTGCAAGCCGACAATCATCTTTCGGAGAATCGAGGCAAAAAATGTTGCAAGAAGCGCTAAAGACTACATTTCTTTTTATTATATTTTAGTTGTAAATTTCGTGGTTTTTTTTGGTACTCTCTTTGGGTGGGTTTTAATTAAGTTGTAAATTTGAAGTGCATGGGCTGTGTAAACGTTGAAAAAATTTTCAATATCAAAATGGTCAATTATACGAGTAGGTTATCGAAAATTATGATATTATAATATACATGTTTTGATATTTTATTCGTTATTCAGAGGCCAGTTGTACCCCACAACTGTAACAGCGTGCGACTGTGAACGAAACAGGTTCGATTCCCACTCCAGGACATGAAATATCTAATATTAATCATAATGCTTTTAAAATTAAAAAAATACATTATTGATTGTTGTTTATAAGTAGCTCATATAAGCAACCACATATAATATCCCCAGGCATCGGCACTTCAAACACTTGTACTCACTCTTTCTAACTCTAAATAAATTATCAAATTTCTTTATCAGCTTATTCGAATCAAATTTTAATTAAAACTTGTCACATATTTTATGCGATATTCGGCAGGAGGCGGCGCAATGATGGCGAGGGACAAACATAACGAGACCTCTCACTCATTAGAGGCTTCATAAGCCATTGAACGATAAAGAGAGGTCAAGTCATAATGGCAGTTTAATATTAAATCGTTAAATTTAATATTGACCGTGGTTTCTTTTATTGCCTCCCTACCAACACGTACTCTCAGGATGATTATTTTTTAAAGCATTAATGTTTGTTCTCACGCGATTGCTGGTGCTCGGTCACTAGTAATATATTATATTAATCAAAGTTGCATACACTTTTACAGTAAGATATTTATTAATATTATTTATAATATAATTAATGCGAATAAGACAAAGGTTCTGATATTTGAAAGTAATGAAGAAAGAACGGAATGCAAGATCAGTGTAAATGGTAACTCGGTTGATCTTAGAAAACATAATATCAAAGATACTGGAGGAAGGTCACGTAAAAATCGGAGGGCATGTATGAAGAGGGTGATGACGAGGTGAAAAAGGTATGTAGAGGCTGTAGGTCTATTGCTGTCCAGCTCCGTTATGCAAGATAGACATTCTGTTGTGTTGATGTAACATTCCGATACATAAATCAAATTACTACTAAAGATTAATTATAGTTCTCATGTCTGGGGAAATGATGTGACAGTTTATTATTTAATAGGTCAGCCCTACATCAGTGATACAATATTATATTAATAATAACATCGTTATATTAATTTATAGTACACCTAATAACATTATCTTGATTGGTTATAAGTAATTAATTAACTTTAGTGCTTGTTGGGTGGTGACTTTTGAAATTCCATTTAGATATTAATGAACATATTTCCATAAGTTAATGAGAAATAGAAGAGACTAAAACACAATTCCATCAAATCTACGTACCTACTATCTAAACCATTTAAGAAATTATTTCCTATTAAATTTTTCATTTAGGTCACAAAATGTAATCTTTACAATCAATTATTATTATCAATATAATAACGGGTGGTAAATACAACGAAAAAAGTATAAACTCAACCGTGTTAAATACTCAAAAACATTTGTTTTATCCTAAGTCTCAACTGTTCACAGCTAAGATCGAGAAGTTTCTGCAATGTAAAAATTCTAATTTAAAATTTACCTTATATCGATATTATTGTTACTATATATTATTCAAATCAAATAGCATTAAATATCCAAATGATTATCTATTGTCTGCAATCTAAAAATCAGTAATTTACCTATCTAGATTTGTAATCGTGTCAAACTAATACATGCTTTGCGTAGGAAGTAAATAAAATGTCTGAAATACTGTGTGACCAAAATAAAAAGACAAGTTTTATGCAATGAAGAAAAAAATTAACTTGTCCAATAGTACTGTATGAATTGCGTGGGTGGACTTTACTTATAAATAAGATGTTAAAGGATATTCCTTTACAGACGGCCTTTCCTTATAAAATTATATAATATTACAGTAAAAATCTTTACAGTATGTAAAACTTTATTAAATAATTTACAACATTTTTTTATGAAAAAGAAGGCGTTTATTTATTATATTTAATGTTTAATTTAACGTTTAAAATCCATGGATAGCGTAATAAGATTAATAAAAAACACTAAAAAAACGATCAATTCCTCAACAAATAAATGCATGTACTACAAGTTTCTTTAAACTCTATGAAGTTGAAAGGCTTACATTGCAATTACACGACCCCAACGTAAACATTCCCTGTCTTGCTTTTAAGATTACAACCTCAAGTGAAACGACAAAGGCGAAATTCCTTTATTTATTTTCAAATAAAAAGAAACTCCTTGGTATACTGCTTTACACGGACGGAGTCTTTAAAAGAACCTGCGATAATTCTTGTGCAAACCGTAAAGCGAGCGACGCGAAATAAACTGATGAAAGTACTTTTTATTTAGACAGTGGACGGCGCTGTGCTAAGAAGTTGCGAGTTCATAAACATTGTGTAATGTCAGCAATATATTACATATTTGCGAATTGCTGGAATGCTATCGTCGAAGACAATGGTGCGAGGTTATGTCAATTTGTCGCTGGTCTCTATGGTCGTTGTGAATGGAATAAAAGGATCAGATTCCATTTTTTACCATCATTACTTATATGATTGTGTGTATTAATTGTTTATTTAAATTTGATTAGAGTACAATTTTATTATAAAAAAATATGCATGTATAGTGTTTTATAAAGAAACCGAGTTTTTTCTTAAATCTTATTAAACATTTTACACTATATCCAAATTGTCTGTTCCTTAACCTTATTTTACACTAACATTATAATATATATATGAGAGTATTTCCAATATAGTAACATTTTTTAATATATATTTTTTTACAAAATCAAATAAACGCAACCAAGACTTACAACCCTCGCCTACTTTCCTTGCATTCCCCGTTATTATATTGCACAGCGGACTTTACCTGCACCTGGCCAATGACCCTTCAAGTATTGACATATTCCTATAGTTTCTCACGTCTAGCTCCCGCCATGATTACAGCGAGCTACGCTTTTACGAATGCATTCAAAATTCCATTGCTTATTTTCTTAAGTCGTATTGAATTTGCGAGTATTTCTACGGTTGATTGGTATTAGATTTTTNTATGATTGGAGTGGAATTCTAACAATTCTATGAGGAACTTACTAGTAAAATTATTAAAAAATATGCATGTGTAGTATATAATATTTTATAACAGTTTTGTTTTATAAAGAAACCATGTTTTTTCTTATTAAACAATTAAACAATTTACACTATATCCAAATCGTCTGTTCCTTAACCTTATTTTACACTAACATTATAATATGAGAGTATTTCCAATATAGTTACATTTTTTAATAGGTATATATTTTTTTACAAAATCAAATAAACGCAACCAAGACTTACAACCCTCGCCTACTTTCCTTGCATTCCCCGTTATTATATTGCACAGCGGACTTTACCTGCACCTGGCCAATGACCCTTCAAGTATTGACATATTCCTATAGTTTCTCACGTCTAGCTCCCGCCATGATTACAGCGAGCTACGCTTTTACGAATGCATTCAAAATTCCATTGCTTATTTTCTTAAGTCGTATTGAATTTGCGAGTATTTCTACGGTTGATTGGTATTAGATTTTTGTTTAATAGGATTAGTTGATATGTTTTTCTTACTTATATGTAATCAATGAAACTTAGAAATACTAAAAGTTTAGAGTTAAAACACCCCGCTCAAATTCTGGAGGCATTGCGTGTGTGTTGTTAACCGACGCGAAATAAATAAAAATATCAAATATTTTTATTTCTTCAAGTGAATTCTATTCTATACTATATAATACATATTAACTAGTCATTTTAAGATATTAACCAATTCGTTTAATAAATGTAAGTTTTGCCCGTAACGAATGGGCTTCTTCATAACATTGCAAGGTAAATTTATGTATGCACGCTATACTGGGAGCGTCACCTTGACGTGTAGAGTACGTAATTGTATATAAATCAAATATCACTGAATTTACCTACTGAACTGACCTCCAAGCTGTAATCACTGTATTACGAGTATGTAGGTATATGTAAACTTACTGTCTTACAATATAACGATTTTAATAGTTGCCATGTCTTCTTAGTTTTAATTCTATTTTCAGTTCAAATTAAGAAATTAGTTAAATAAATCAAAACTTTACAGTTAGTAATTTCACGTATTTTGTATATTTAGTGGTAAAATGTGCCATAACACTTATTCTCTTAGGTAACATGGGAACGGAGTGTTAACACTAGGTTTCCAGGTTCCCTCTACTTACTGCTATATACGGGATAGAGCGTGAAGCTATATAATAAAAAAAGTATAAGCAGCTTACGTTGTTCGTTTCCATCGGAGCGAGCCATTACAGTGCCGTTTGGGAACACGTTGACGTACATGTGCGAGCACTGGCTGTACAGGCGCACCGACCGGACCATCGATGGTACCGCACCGCAAATCACCACCTGGAAACATCAAATGTAGGGTTCAAAATAATAAAATTAAAAAAATTGACGATCTTTTTTATGGTAACTTGACTTATAAAGTTTTCACAAATTGAAAATTTAAGTTCATTTATATTATTAATCAAATCAGCTTCACGCTGTACGTACGTACGCACACAGCAGGGTAGGCTGAGGGAACCTACTGTTAAGACACTCCGTCCCCCATTTTCCGCCGAACTTTGCGTGTTGAGTGGCGGAACTGAACGCCGCGCTTTGCCTCGACACCAGAGATAAATTGTGACCAGAGCGAGAAAATAAAAATATTAAAACCCCCCCCAAGAAATTAAATATCGCAGCCACAACCGCCTAAATCTAAAAATATTAATGGACATAATAAAGAAATTCAATGAAATTAGAATTTCAATGTATAAAATAATTATTAATTAATTATTAATAGTTAAATTAATATATGATTATGTTCAACAAAGAACAAGATCACCTCAAAAATAAAATTTGTGAATAAATCACAAACCGCACTTTGTCTCTGAACATTACAGTTGTAATTTTTACTTATGCTTTCCAACTGAACCAAGCGATAGCTTGAATTTTTTCGTCTTAACGCCATCTATCGGCGGCTTTTGTAATATGTGATTTAAAACAGATGGTGGAACTTAAAATTGTTATGATTTCTTATATTATATTGTTAGATTATTATTTTATTTACTATTTAAAGTTAAAACAATAATATACAATATTTTTTTAAATATGAATTCTTTATTTATGCTTGTTATATATAAAGAAGTAGCAACATAAGAATTATTAAGTTAGTAGTGGTGTAGGTTCAAAATTTTGAAATTTTATAAGTATTTAAAGTATAATACGCTACAAGCCAAAAGTAATTACTTGTAAAAAGTAACTAATAATATATTTTTAATAGTTTTTCATGAAATAGTTCACAAATAACGAAGTTATATAAGTTCAGCAATAAAATGTGCTATCAACAGTTGAAATAAAATAATATTTTTCCTTTGGAATCTAAATTTTTTACTCGTTATCTCTTTGAATATTAAACTTATTATCAGAAATTAATTTGACCTTTCAATTTTCAATTACTAACCATAAATATTTATATTTATATGACTCTATGATAACACCGGTTAACTACCGGTTTTTAATGAGAATTGTTACTTATATTTATTTTATTTATTAACAATTAATATAATGAGCCTCATATGTAATAATATTTTTACTATTACTTTTCATATACCAGTTAAAATTTAAATCAATGAATGTATCATGATGACTATGTACTAAAATATTTGCTGTGTAAATTCATATTTCTTATTTAAATGCAAATTTTGAAAAGCTTACGAATTTATTAATTAACTATTTTTATTTTTATCTTCATTTAACACCCTTTACATCCAAAGAAGAACATAATAATATGACATGAAACACCAACAATACCAACAAGATTTCGTTCTTCTCTTAAGAGTTTCAGCAAACAACATTACATAATTAGGCTTCGGTTTGAGCTTTATATTATACTAGTGGACCCGAACGCGGCTACGCCCGCTTGAACTTTACAAATGTTTATTAAATATATATATTAAATTATTTTTAGTTTCCAATAGAGAGATGCGTTGAGCAAGTTCATTTTGGGTGACGTTTTCTAACAATAAACTTTGCAAATCGTTGCTTAGCAACGGTCCCATAGCGACGGATGTTATTAACATGACGGTTTAAATTGCATGTCAAATTAATAAGTATTTTAATATATTGGTATACATCGATAATATTACAAATATGAGAAAAAAAAGTATCCTATGTTCATCCCGGGACCCTCAAGTATCTCTGTATGAGTATTTTATTACAATTAAATTAGCGGTTTGGCCCTGATTGCGTAAAAGACAGACAGACAGACAGACAGACAGACAGACAGAGTTACTTTCGAATTTATAATATAGGTATGGATAGTTGGAGTAATTTCAGTTTCGAGTTGTGCGTGAGTTAATTGATATTTGTTTTATCTTCCCACCGAATCCAACATTTAACAGAGAAGGCAGAGGAGACCTGGGAGCCTAGTGTTAAGACACTCCGTCCCCCATTTTCCGCTGAATTCTGAAGGCGTTGTACCTGTCGCCTTTATAGTGGCACGTTTGTACCCATGACTGGCCTCACTGACTGATTGATGGTTAGTTAGTAAAGTAAACTTAATCATTTGATTATAGTTTAGGAGTCTGTAGATAACTAACGAGGCTTAAGATGGCCACTTTTTTAGAAGTCTACTGCTGAAGTTAGCGGCTGTTGTTAATAGTTTTTTCTTTTTTATATTTTAACTAGCGACCCCCTTGCGGCTTCGCCCGCTGTTACTACTGGATTATTCATATAATGTATGTTTGCAAAGCACTTAAGATAATGTGAAAATTAATTAAACCCTAATGCAACCCGCATTTTCGTAGTTTCAATAAG
>JAKRZM010000402.1:66435-84823 GCA_036379175.1 Heliconius cydno galanthus
ACTTCATAACACGATTTAGTTAAAACAGTGAAGTTTCAACACATTCATTAGTAAAATATCTTAAGATTAATGTAAACCTGTGTCATAATCGTTAACATGTCACAACATGTCACATTCAAAACCAACGCTCGTATGAAAATGAAATTAATAATTATGTTCATTTTGTATTTTTATGATTAAATTGCACTTTATTTCAAAGAGTCAATAAAACGCGATCTTTATTCGTGTACCAGTCAAGTGGAGGTGATTAAATTTATAATTAATAATATTTACAACTAGGAATTACTATTTAATTGAGCATATTTTTACTGTAATTAGTACTAGCAAATATTGTAAGTTGTATTATAAAATGGTAATTTAGCAACTAAATTTAATTTTACCTGATTGTTTGACCTCTCCATAATTAGTTTCTTTACTATGAACGATGTACTGTGTTACGTGTGATGTTTGTTATATTTAATTTATTTGTTTTAAAGCCTAATTAGTAAATAAGTCTTTGCACAATCCTTGTGATACCGTTCCCCTCTTTTTGAGTGGCCAGATATATTATTTGCTAGGCGTCAGAAGTAAGTACTATAATGTTTTTACCAAACCTAAGGACTCCACTATCATTGCATAAGATGGTGTCACAAGAATATCTGCTATAATATGCACCTCTTTATCTGAATACAGTATCTATGTAATTCTTTCGGTCACTGGGTGACTGACAGAAAATTATTGTATAGAACTCTGAGATTTGTGATATAGGTTCCTTGGGAAGTGTAAGGTAGCTTAGTGAAGATATTCAGAAGTTTGTATAGAAACGGTAATGAACATATTATTTAAGTTTACACAAAAGAAGTTGCAATTATTGTATGAATAAAATAAAATAAAGATTGAAGAAAAACTCAAGTATACATAAGCAATGTGAATGTTTTGTACACAGCCAACAATGTAAGAACAAAAGTCATTTAAAAACATTTTATTTGAAAGATAAGTGCAGTACTTATACCTTGATTTTATTTAGCACTAACACCTTCTGTGCATTAGGTACAATATTATTGTTAAATTAAATTAAATCAGCTTCAAACAATAGCACCTCCCGCACACAGCAGTGTAAAAGTAGTGCTAAAACACTCCGTTCCCCACTTTCTGCCGATATTTTAAAGGCATTGCATGTTGAGGGGCAGAACTTAACGCCGCCCCTTGCCTCGACAGACAGAGACAGAGCGAAGAAATGGAAATGTACACGTAAATAAATATTTCACTTCCTCGAATGGGGATCGAACCCAAAACCGTCATGTTACAATCACACCCTTGTGCCGCTGCGTCACGACGGCCTCATACAATTGTTTTGATTATTTAATGTTTAAAATTCGTTTATTTGGTTACCTTTAAAGTAGTAGCCATTGCAATTACCACGTTTTAGCCTTTGGAGGTCATTGCTTTTAGAGGTATTGAGCTTATCTCACGTACCGACCGCACGCATTGTTAACGGGTGAACACATATGCACTTTGGGTAAACTATCTGGAGCAAGTGTATTGGAAATTTTCACAGTACTCGACTATTGATAGCGTTATCGATATTAGTAATTTCGTTTCTGGGTCATCTGGTGATTGTTTGGAGATTATTCTGATATAAACTTGTTATATAAAGAAATTTGTATGGCTATGGTTTTACAATTGACAAGTATCTAACTTTTATAGAGTATTCTTATTATTATATTTCTAAAGAATTATGAGACTCCTGACCCTATGTTTGCGGTTTTAATAAAATAAGGTATTAACTACTGGTTTTAGATTTGATTCCAATCCATTTTAATATTTCTAGGTAATTTTCTTCGCCAAATGACTAACTTCTCTCTAAAGGTAGTGTCATATTAGTATTTGTATAACGCAGTTGTAAACAGATATAATTCTCATAATATAATTATAGCCACAAAAGTACTAACGCTATAAATCTGAATATGACATATTTTTTATACGTAAGCAGACAGTTCCTCACAGTGAGAGTGTACCGTCACTTTAAAATATATTTAGATTGTGTTATTAAAATGTATTTTTCCTATTATTTTTATTTTCCTTACTTAAGTAAATCCTAGTTGTAACTAATTTTTGATTCTTTGCAAGAGTTTACAGTAGCTAAGATAAGTTTAAACGTTCGTGATGTCCAGTTTCTCTGTATAAATCTCTTATCTCCAGACTACCTTATTCGACGGATTATACCGACCACACACGTACGTATCTGGTAACGTAGACGTAATAATTGTTTTGAAGAGATAATGAATGCTTGCATATCATTATCTTTTAGTATTTTATACAGAATTAAATAAAATATAATAAATCAACTTTACGCTGTATCATGTACCCAGCAGAGTAACCAGAGGGAACCTAGTGGTAAAACACTCCGTGCCGCACTTTCCGCCGAATTCACTAGGTTCCCTCGGCCTACCCCGTTGCGTGCGGGACACAGCGTGAAGCAGATTTATTATGTTTGATATAAGTAGGTACTAAATTATTTTCTAGAGAGAATTAGCGTTAGTTTTATCATCACTTTATCTAATCTTAGCACCTATAATGGATCAAATACAATTTTTAAAATACAAAGGTTATACAAGTAAAATCTATATTTACTCTACTGATTGACGTCGACGTAGATCCAGGGCCTGCCAAGTCGTAAGGTTCGCGGGCCTTTCACAAAAGATCGAAGCAAACATACTAGAGACTGCTAAACGATCGATCACGTACATACTCGTATATGCCATGTAATCCGTTAAAATATTTTAGTGTATTTATTTTGGATATTTTTTTCTATTAATAATATAATAATACCATTTGGTTTACACTGGTTTTTTATCTAATTATTATATGTATTCTGCCTGTGACAGGGTAGGCAGAGGAAGCCTAGTGTTAAGAATTCTTGAAAATATTAAATATTTCATCTCTCCGTATTAAATATTAAATATTTCATCTCTCCGTATTAAATATTAAATATTTCAGTTTACATTCGCACGTTTATACTTCTGCGCTACGAAGACCTCTCTTTATCATACAGAAATACAAACGACATATTTAGCAATTTTATTCTTATGTATATCTTCTATTTTTATTTAGCGCCGGCGCCATATTTTTTAACTCGATTTAAGTTTAAATGAAAAAACAACGATTGTAAATATTTTACAAGGGCTCGTACTTTTTGTATTTATTATATGTTCGTTTAAGAATTTGTCCTTCTTTTAGTTTGATGTTTATTTAGAATATCGTTATAAATTATTTTTTTATGGAAATCACTTCAAGAGTATAGAGTTGCTTTTGACAAAATATATATTTTTTTTTTCAATTAAAAATATATATGCAGAACTATACTAAGATTGTATAACATTTTAGTTATGTGTAATATTAACAGTGCAGTAAGTATGGGGCAAGGAAAATATTAAATCACCTTTTTTATTGAAACATTTGAAAATTAATGAGTATTACACCTGTTTCTCTCACCAGATTACCGTTCTTTGTAATTTACCTATACGTACCAAAGCTATGTGATTTTTTTTCTAAAGAGGTGTTAATAAAAGTGTATATAAAATTCCGTTAAGACGGTACATATACATACATATATGTTTCGTAAAGGCTACAAATTTAAATTTACATGTTAAACTGTTTAAACTGGTCCTTTAAAATAAGAAATACCCTTAATTTTACAATAAGAGAGTAAGAAAAAATATACAGTCTATATAATAAAAAGTTATAACTTTGCATTATAAGTGAACAATATCTCGTAAAATCCGAGTCACTATGAATATTACTTTATCCAACGGTTAACAATAATTATGACGTGACGCGGACGTGACGAATATTTGATAGGTTCTTACGTTTTATCGGAGAACAATTACATCAGCCCCGTCACAGCAATCGTTGTTGTACTCGTGCGTGACACACTTGAAAATCACTTTTAAGACATAAAATAAATATTTTTAATCATTTGCATAGTAAATAATCATTACGATTTTATTTTATAAACACCTGGCATATAATCGGTGTTTTTTTCATTCTTAGATTATAATTTTTCTTGTATCTTAAATATCAGTTAATATGTATAAATGTCCTATATTTACTTAATATGTATAGAAAGATTTATTATAATAATAGTGTAAGTTAAATTATATATTTTTTTGCTTTACAGAGTCGAGTGGAAAAAGTGTGCTTCAAACAGCTAGCCACCTATGGGTTCTCTTAACCCAGCGTCAAAACACTCCTTTCTCCGCATTTCGATCATATTCGAGACTTGAATGACGGATCTCAGCGCCAAACTTTCTAACCCGAAAGAAGAAATGAAAATACCTCAACTGACTGCACTAAAAGCATGTTTTAGAAGATGGCTCGAATTTTTAAACAAAATGCCTACCACAAATATTTTATTAATTTACATAGTAAATAATCATTATAATTCAAAGATGTTTTAAGTAAATACCTAAAGGCATGCAATACATTCTATAATTTAACAATTAGTTTCATCATCTTTATTGTATTTATCAGTCAATAATAGATACTTCATATGTTATTTCAATATTTACACATATGTAAATCTATATAATAATTATACCTAGAATTTAGATTGCTATTATTAAATATAAAAATAAAAAAAATATATAAAAATAGCCTCAATCTTCATAACAAATTAAACGAAAACAAAAATAATTGATATCTAATATAATGTTTCTACGTTTAAAAATTAAACTTAAAGTCGATATTTACCCCATTTTTATTGATAACGAGGCCAGCGGAGCAGCGGAGTGTCTTAACACTACGTTCCCTCTGTATATGCGAGACACAGCGTGAAGCTAATGTGTAATATATTCATAAATTTCTTATAATAAATACTAAACGTAGTGAAGAAAATTACTTTGCCTCATATCAGTGTGCATGATGTGCACAAGCTTTAAAGTAAATTTCTTCATTAACCTACGTAAGACGTGCAATCACGGCAAATGATAGGCGATCGCTAAACACTGTGCGAGTATATTCTAGGTATTAAATACAGCTGGTTACTTAAGAATGCATCTATAATATATATTTTTTAATAACAGAACTGTATTTATTCTTTTATTATTATTATTTAGTATTAATACGTATTTGTAATAATTTTGATTACATACTTACATTGTTTGTTATAATATAATTTTAATATATAAACTGATTTCAAATACCTTTTAATTACCTAGGGAATAATAAATAAATATTTGAATTCTATTTACTTTTTTCTAGGTATCGTTATCTAGGTAATTGATAGGTACATTGTAGCTAAAGGGGCGTGGATACTTATAGTCTCAAAAACTACCTACTTCTACTAAGCTAGAATATAGAATAACTAAGCTAGAAAAGCTTAGGGAACAAGCTTAGGGAACATTATTTAAATACAGTATATACATAAAGTATAATTATAGTATATATATGTATGTAATTTACAATGACGTGACGCCATGCAAAAATAATTACCAAATCTAGCACATGTCTATTGAAACAGATCTTAACAGGTCATCTCAAATATTATCCAATAACAACAATACCATACATATATTTTATGTAAATAAATATATTTCACCAATTTACTATTAAATTATGGGTAGTGGATTCAAATTTAGTGCCTAATGTTGTAAAGAAAGTTACTGAGCACCAGAATGTACCACGCAGTGTACCTACAGCGGACGAGCGGCAGACGTTTTCCTATTAAACTTGGCTAATGCGAATAAAATGATAGTTGCAAATGAAATTACTACTCCTTTTATACCGGTTAAGTGACCTTTTTTACTTGTTACGTAAATTGTTTTATTAAGATTTTGCGATTACATGCCTCGGATTGAAGTTAGGAAATTATATCTTGTTATAACTAAAGGTATTCACTATTATTATAATAAGGAACAGAAAATAGTATAAGGTTCCCTGAAAAAGAATAAAAAGATGTTATTGACAACTAATTGTAACATCACAAATCAGCTTCACGCTGTATCCCGCACACAGCTTGGTAGGGAGAGGGAACCTAGTGGCGATTTCTGGCGGCATTGCGTGTTGAATGGCAGAACTTAACGCCACGCTTTGCCTTGAGACGAGAGCGAAGAAATGGAAATATAAACGTAAATAAATATTTCACTTCCTCGAGACGGGATCGAACCCACGACCGTCGCCTTACAGTCACATCCTTGTGCCGCTGCGCCATGACGGCCTCACAATATGACTTAATAAGAAAAACAACATAAACAACAATGAAACTTAACAGAAATCTATCTTAAATAAGAAATAAGAAACAAATGAAATGGAACAGGTAAATAAATCAAAATAAATAAAAATATTCTATTTTTCAGTTTTCTAAGAACTTTCCAATTAAGACGGAAACGGCGTAGGGTTTTACGCTGAATTTTGATAACGTTATAGATAATATTAGTTTATGTCAATAAGTAACAATAGTAAATGATTAATTACTAAGATAATTGATTAGAGAGGCGTGTCAAACTTACCATCAGGAGGCACAATATCTTCGCAGAGACGGCAAGCTGTGGTAACCTGGAAACAAATTTTAAGTTTTATTTACTTTTGTTAATATATTTTTAGGAGATTATTTAAATATTACAAATATCAATGTGAGATAAAGTAAGTTTTGTAAGTATCATAATTTAATCATCATTAACGCCATCGTAGATCAAGGAAAAGCGACTTATACAATGGTTGTGGATTCGACCCCTGTCAAGCCAAGCACGGCATTACCTCTGCCAATCAACACACAAGAATCCGGTCAAATCTGAAATTCGAGCCTATATCGAAGAACAACATTCTATTCTTAGGTTGAGATTAAGATTTCTTCTCCTGACATACAGAACATTTTACTATCCATATATTATTTTACTACCTAACGTCTCGTTCTAAAGTCAGAATAACTTTTTTAAGTAAATTATTAGTCTAAATGAAAAGCTTATAAAATAACATTAGCTTACGTCATATTGCGCTATACAAATTTCAATTTAATCATGTTATATAAAAATGGAAAATTGCGGTAATTTGAAAGCCAACATGGCCTTGGTTAAATCATGAAATAAAACGAAAACGGTACATACCTACATGAATAATAAATTATAATTACTGAGAAATTCTAAATGTTACTTTGTATGAAAAAGTAATTTCTTTACTTTCACTATAAATAGAGTACATTTTAGCACAAAAAAATATCAAATATAGACATAGTGTTAGGTTTTTAAGTTTTAAAATTCACCCTCGCTACGGTTACGGCTAGGCAATTTGATTATAGCCTTTGCGAGGGCTAAGGAAATTTTTTGAGCTATGTTTATTTAATGCGGGGGAGCGAGTTAAGTTGATTCGTGTAAAGTAATTTTATAAAGCGTTTTACTTTTATTTATGATTTTCCTTTGAAAATTTCTCTTTCAGTTTTGTTTATTCTGCAAATTTCTGTCATTTACATAACTGACTCAATACTATTGAATAACTGCAAATTAATTAAGAGATATAAATCAAAAATGAGTATAAATATATAATGTGAATGTTATTTTATAGTAGTAATTAAAACACATTGAGTTTCTCGTTAAAGAAACGACATTTAATGTTATTACTCCTAACAAATTTTTATATTACACGTGTTCAGCAAAATTAATTAAAAAGATCTATGTTGACAGTTTGTATAGCTTAACTATTTGTACAGATTATCTATTTCAAACCATAACTAATGGGTGTCTATGGCCAGGAATTAAAAAATTAAAGAAAATTACACGAGATTGTCTTTACAAATATATGTATAAAAATTAATAGATATATATATTTAAAAATTAACTAAAATGGAAGGTACTTACGCAGAATTTTATTAAAAAATAATTGCAAAAAAACGTTCAACAATTTTACTAAATCGACACCAAAAGTCAAAATTGAAATGTATCTTTAAATACGATATAATAGAAATATTGCGCAATAAATAAATTATAATAAAAATGTCACCTGTTTTAGACTAGAACTGTAATGGCCATAATAAATTATATATAATGATTAGGATTTATTAACAAATAAAAATGGTTTTTATTTACATAAAACAAGCTAATAAGCTTCATCGGACGCCGTCATATAAATTAAAAATGTTTCTTATGACTTACTTAATATTATGTTGTAGTTGTTCTTTTGATTTACATATTAAATCCTTATAAGGAAAAAACTATTTATCTAACGCCCACCATAGTGTAGGTCAGGGGTTCAATCCACGCAATATTTTTGAGTACAGTTTTACTTTCAATGCTTAATTTTTAGAACGAAAATATTTTTTATCTATTTCAATAAAAATCTTAACAAAATAACATGAAATTTACACTGTATCAAAATCTTTGATAATTGTTAATTTTCAACAAAGTCGAATTTCTCATATATAAATATATACACATGTATGTATTGTCTGTATAAAAAATATTCACACGAGCTAAGTTCATAAAGCACTAGAAAAGAAGAAAATAGATAATACGATACGAGGCTCTTGTGGCGCCCTGAGGATTTGTATGACAGAATTCCTTCGTTCCAAATTGAACCACTCAAAAGAATTGTTTAAATTTACAATTAGGAAATTTTCCAGTTAACGATTAGTTTTAAGCGTTAAGTTTTGGATAGCATTATACTCTAGGAGATTGTGGAGACTGTGCGACAGAGTGCCCAGTCACTGCTACGTTCAATCTCAAAAAATGAGGAAAATATAGAAAAAGAGAGTATAAGCATTATGTAGCCATTTGTGTAAGCTTGTACAAATATTTAAATAATGTTATGTATAATTTTATAACTTAATGGCACGTAATCGGATATATTTATGTGCTATTAGAGTATTTTATGCGTTAAAGAAGAGATAATAGTTTAATTTGCATACAAAACTTACAAATACAGGACTTCTTAGCACAGAAGCACTCGAAAATACACTAAATTTTTTACTTGCCGTTTTACACAGTTTTACATTTTGTTAACTTCATGCTGGTTCCCTCTTATAGTAGGGTAGGGTACATACTGTAGGAAACGGAATGTTTCCTATATCACCAAAAAATTCAAAATATTTCGTGTTAAGTGGCGGATCTCAACGCTGCGTATTGTTTTATTACTAGAGCGAGGAAATAAAAGGAAATTGAACTCGCAACCGCCATGCTTAATTGACTGTTACTTTCCCACCAAAAATACATAACATTGGACTTAAATAAAATTTAAAGTTAAAATATTTTGTAATTTGAAGATTATGTGGAATAACGTCTATGGCTAAAGCAACGACTGGACCAGCTAAAGTCAAATATTACTTAAGAGTTTCTCAAAATATATAGACTTTACTATGTATTTTACTTAACTAAAACCATCAAAAAGTGTGCTTCCACATCCTTGTTTTTCCTAATATTTGAATAAGTTTTGCATAATTTTAAGCACATGGTTATTTACGTTTTTTTTATTTGACAAATATATTAAAATATACACAAATATGACTAGAGACCTAATTTGGATGCTGTCATGTCCAATAAGTGTTCTGAAGATATTTTTAAATTGAGAAATTTAGAACAATTTTGCTGCCAAAAATATAAAGATTACAGTAAATTTAATTAATCTAAATTTTAAATATGTTTTTATCCCAGTCCTCACTTAGTTTTTCATAAACAATTTAACATACAGTTTTTAATACTTAGTATTTTCCTTAAACACTAAGAAAAAGAAAACATAAGCATAAGCATTTTAATATTATTTCCTTATTTAATATAATACATAATGTTTATATAAATATTTAAATTGCTCGCAACGTGTAGATTGCCACTTCATTGTGCTTGTAGAGTCAAGAACCCTTTATTTACAGGAGAAAATGGTGGGGTAATTGCTAACATCCAATGTTTTATGTTAATCCATACATATTATAAGTTTAATATAGTTTAATGACTGGGGACCGTATTTTGATGTGTCTATCATTAAATAATCAATTTTCATACTTGACGATGACCACAGTGGCGCAGTGGTAGCGTGTAAGCTATGTAAATGTTAGTAACGAAGTACATATGTGGATTTAAGTAGATAGTAAAATAATAATATATATATTAGTTAGTTTTTAGGAATGACAGAAGCAACGTTTGTTGGTCGTAGTTACAAATTTTATTTATATTAACTCTTTTCTACTCTACACATTTCTTCAATTAGAAAAACGAAACTGAAACTTAAAATGAAATATTTTTAAAATAAGCAGAAAGTGAAGGTGACTGTTATAACGAAGATATTACATATGGTTTAATACAAAATAATTTAATATTTCCCCTTAAACTTTTAAATATAATTTAATTCCATATATTACCGACCCCTTTACCAGTTATCGCTCTACACACGTCACACGTCACACAAGCGCGGTACTAAAGAAAGGCTTCTGATATAAAGTAACATTTACGTATCAATTTCTAATTCCAACAATATATTTCCCTCTAACCGCATATATCGGTCGTAACACGATAGTGATGGTTTCATATCCTGTTTATTTCCTAAAAGAAAACTTGTATTTTATATATACATAGATATACGTAGATACAACTTGGGGTTTTTGTTGTAAATTTGAATATTTTAGTGATTTTATTTATAAAATTATTTATATTATATAATTAAATAATTATGCTGTGAAATGTACTTAAGGCACTCACTGGAAAGAAACAACACTGCAATCTAGTGGTGGTACTCTAAAGTTTTAAAATAGTTATAATCATTTTCTAGTTTAAGTGTTTACACACTACAAGTATCTGCATAATTATAATTACGTAAAGTACGTAGGCATTCCAAATACGTAACCATTCAGCATTTTATGCGAAGAAAAACTGAATGAGTTTAACGTCTTCGATAACGGACGGCGGAAATGAGAAATTTTCACGACGTTGTAAAAATACTTAAATTAAAAAAATGAAATCCAAATCTAATACAGCAGGGATGGCATAGGGGACAAGGCTTAATTCTGAAGGCATTGTGTGTTGAGCGGCTGAACTCAACGCCGCGTTTTGCCTCGACATCAGATCGAAGAAATAAATTTAAATAAATATTTCATTTCCACGAGTGGGGATCGAACCTACAACCAGTAGGATTTACAGTCATAATAAATTAAATCATAAAGTCAATACTCACATAGCCGATCTTTGCCGTCATGTTTTGTCCCGTTGTACAATATGTTTAACATACATCTATCCGAATTACTCTGCCGCTTTTCTTTTACAAACTGAACAATTCACTTTATGTAATAATTAAACATGCATTCGAAGGGAAAACACTCAAAATACCATATTTATACGCGTTGTTAAGAACAATAGGCTTTTGTAGTCACTCAAAAAAACATGTAAAAAAAACGCTGAACGAAACTGAAGGGAAACACCGCAAAGTTCCACAGCACTTTCATATTTTTTCACGATTCGCTTCGCTTCGCTTCACTTAACAAGCGTACTCCGCCTTTGACGGTCGAGGCGTCTTTGACTAATGGGTCGCGTTTTTTTATTAATTTTCATATATATACGCTATAGTATTTTTCACGCGTGTTTTTATGTTTGTAAGGCTTCAGCGGCGACGGTGACATGCGCGCCGGGCGGCGGGCGGCCAACGACTACGAGATAAAAACGTCGCTTGATTATAAACTTATAAGCTAAACTTTTTTATTTGTGTGCGTGCGTTTGAGATGGTGTGTGCTTGAGATTTTTGTCGGTGACCTTACGAAGTTTTCACTTATTTATTTTAACAGAAAATGTTATTACTATTGTTTTAGAAAAAAAAAAGTAATAGACGTAATTTTGTTTTTCAGCTTCACGCTGTATTCCTTACATAGAAAGGTAGGCAGAGGGAATCTAGAGATAAGACACTCCGTTCCTCACTTTCCGCAAAAATATCGAGACGACGGCGGAACTCAAGGCCGCGCTTTTACCTTGGTAAATGAATATATTAACAAATAATAAATTCATTCCCCCGATTGGGAATCGAACTCACAATTATCGCGTGCAATTACACGCTTTTGCCCCTGTGCCCACAACGACCTAGTCAACAGACAGACAAACATACAGACGTGGTAACAGTTCATTAATTTAATTTAACCATATAGATATCTATTATGGATGCGCTCGTCTAGAACGCGTTTGTAGAATGAAAAATAAACAAAGGTAAAGTTCTCTACCGTCAATACACATGCACCTGAGTGCTTGAGTGGACGTAATCTCCGTCCGGCCTTATCAAAATGGGCCAATGCGCGTACCTACTTCACTTTTTATTTTGCTGGAAAAACCTTCACCCGAACGATAACACCGTTTTGGTTTAAATAAATTACTTTTTTTCAATTCGAGCTTTGTTTTATCGCTTATGAATAAAAAGCAATGGAAGTTAAATGTCGTCGAATGATCTCGCCAAGGCTATCACATATTATAATACAATTCTTCTGTTCTCTATAAATATAGCTAGTTTCTCAAAAATACAGAGAAACATACTTTTATTACATGTAATTTTAACAAACTCTGACGTAGTGGGGAAACCTGATTAGAAATGTTTATTTCATCAACGTTGATAAATTTGATTATGTTTAAAATCGCACGTCAGTAATACCTATTACCTTAAAAATTCCGCTAAATGGATTTCAGCGAATTCCGCTAAATAGAATCAGGTATATTTTTTTAATAAATAATAAAAAAAAGATACTAGGTAGACTGATAATGTACTCTTTTGAATTTCTATAAGCTCTGCGTGCAGAGATAACTTTGAGGTTATGGGCTTTGTCTTCCCAAAGCGAGTAAAATAAAAATATTTTTTTTACTCCGAGTTATTGAAAGGAACGGATCGAATGGGAATCGAACCCAAAACCAGTCGGTACACTCACACTTTGTACCGCTGCGTCGTCCGGTTCTTTGCTTTCATTATTTGTTGTATGAAAAGTTACCGTTTCTAAGGACCCAATTATTTGAAGAGCAAATATGTATAGCGTGCCAAGCCGTCAGCTTGTTCAGCCGCTACACCTGCATAATGTTATGTAACTACTTCAATCGTATTAGGTCTACAGTGCTGGGTGGTTACCGTTATGGTAAAGTGGTCATTTTTTATCCACAAATTAATATTACGAGTTCTAATCCTTATACGATTTTTTTCGTGTATTGAAATGTTTTTCGTGTTTATTTTACTTTTTCCGGTATATCATAGCAGGGTAGACAGAAGGAACCTAATGTTCCCTATATTTCGCAAAATTTTCGAGGCATCGTGTCTTCAGTGACAAAACTCAACGCCGTGTATTGTCTTGTTATTATTTATTGTACAACGAAGTTAATAACTTACTTCACTTATTTAACAGTACTTTATGAGTATGTAGTTTCCAACCAGTTGTAAATTCATAATAATTAATTAAAATAAATGGCAATAAATAAATTTAGAACTAAACCCTTAGAAACAAATCTACTATCCATTGTTATCGAACTGAATCGTCCAATATATCAATCAGTAATATTTGAGAAAAGTAAATAAACTGTCTTGTATGTTATGTGTAAGTGTGTTGAGAATGTTGTGGAGCAGCTTGGGACAATTTGTTTGGGTTCGATTCCTGCTCAGAGGGATGAAATATTTAATATTTATTTTTTGTTGGGTACGGAGTGTTTTAACACTACATTGCCAGGTTCTCTTTGCCTAGCCTATGACTGCGGGATGCAAACAGCGTAAAGTTAAATAAAATAATAAACCAGTCTTCTTACTAAGGCCCTGGTATATGGACATCACCTTAAATTAGTCCGAAAGTAAAAAAACGAAGTTTCCAATGATATTTTTTTTTTCTCTTTTACTCTAAAAAGTGAGTAAATAAAAAACATTAACTCATATGTTACTAGTTCTTTCTTAACGTTTGTTTTGTCGCATTGTAAATTCTACACTTTCTTGCGTGGAGGCGCCGAGAGACAAATGGTTATACAACGAAACCACTGTATCACGTTAACAAATAACAATTAGATGGTTAATTGCTGTGAAAACAGTTTTAACCTTACAAGTTTTTATTTGCATAGTAATTTAGCGAGATCGTCATTTTTTAGACATGCTCATTGTTGTGTATGGGGTTAAATTTAGTAATACAGATTATATATCCTCGACGCCAGTCTTGGTGCATTGGAAGGCGTGAATTTTTATTTGGAGTGAATCATTATTTATATTTTCCTATTTTCCTGATTTTCCTTAAGCAATGTTCAAAATTTAATAAAGATAAACTTCTATTGTAATTTTCTTGTTGTGATTCCACATTTGTAATGTGAAAATCCTCTCTAGTCAATTAATTAATATTTTCATAATCTTTTTTTATGTATCGATAAAACTAAATAAAACTAACATAACTTATTCGGAACACACATTGCCATAGACCACATTCGATGGATTTGTAACGAGCTAAATTGATATTTCCTTCTTCCGGATTAGTTGACACGTTTGTTTCTATATTCTTCCTTATTTAATGTTTTTGTTTAACAGATTTCGAGTAAAGAGCCAATATACCTTGACCCTTTCTTGCGTTGGTCGATCGCAAGGCCTTGTCTTTAGAACATAATACTCATCAACGACTATGTGTTAATGCAACGAAAATTTAAGATACAAGTAAAATTACGTTATTTCTGATATTGGAAAGGTTAACAGTGTTTTACTGAAGTCTAATATGGATTTGCTTAAAAGGTTCCATATCAGAAACATTTCTATATGTTAATTTTATATATATACGTGATTTAGCCATTTTCCTTACGGGGTAAGCTAAAAGAATATAGTGAGTAGTGAATCATAATACCGTTCTTCAAATCCCGCCCAAATAGTTGCGTACGTCGCGAGTTGGTGACGCAGCGATGCACTGTGTAACTAGAACGTGGGAACTTAAGTATATTTATATTTTAGACTTAAAAGTTTACTCGAGTGAAACTGTATCGATGACTTTCGTACTGATATATAGATTTGTAAAAAATGCATAATAAACAATTTGTAAATGTAAATTTGATTTCATACTTGAAGTAATAAGCGCTTACATATTAAGGGAGATCTTCAGTATTAATTCATTCTATAGCTTGTACCTACCTTTAATTAAACAGTACGTATATTACAGATTTAAAAATTAACTAAAGTGAGTTTCGATTGTTAATGAAAGAACGGAATATTGTGATATAGTTGAGAAGAGAAATTTAATTTAATGTTTTTATAAAGTTCAACAAAAATCAGTTGCCAATCCTTGTACGAACATTTTAAGCATTATACAGGAAAATAAGAAAGACTTGAAGCTGAGATACTTGAAGTACATTTGTTTTAAAGATTTTACTTATAATTATCGTCAAATTAAATTAGGTGGGTAACACAGGAATTGTGGTGCAATACTACGAATTCAAAGTACTTTTAATAAGGCTTAACGTCTTGATACACGGTATGCATGATGTCACCTTACGATTACACTGTAGAATATGCATATTCACATACTTTATATGGAAATATTGAAAAAAACGTCATTGTACACGAAATGTAGGAATTGTTATAAATACTAAAATTCAACCTATAACCGAAATTATTAATTTGATTAGGTACTATTGAATTCATTCAATTGCTGGCTTACCGTTTGCGATTGCAAGAAGCGAAGTCATATCCAGCGCAAAATAAATATTTGTCTTATTACATAGTATACCTACGTCCATTATTTCTTCGCTTTGGTAAAGAGGCAAAGAAAGGCGTTGAACTTCGCCACTTAACACAAAATACCTCGTTTTCTTGCCTTCCAAAATACCTCAATAATTCAGCGAAAAATGGGAAACGGAAGTGTTAATGGGAAACTTTAGAGTGTCTAAACACTAGGTTTCCAGGATCCCTCTACTTACCCTGCTATGTGCAAGATACACCGTGAAGTTAAACAACGAACAAACAGCAATCCTTATTCATTTTTGCTACGGTCTATTTATTTAAGCTAAATTTATTTCTCATTATGCAAAAACAAATACAAATTCGCTTTACACAATAATACTTACACATAATAATTATGACCGCAACAAGCATCACATGTACAAGTAATAATATAAAAGAAATATAAAAACACATTGATATTTTCCGATACTGCAACATCAATTTATAATGAAATGTAAAAAGTCCAGTATATATGAGAATGCACTCAGTTTCATTAATTAAATATACATAAAAACACTTAAAAAATTAAATTACTTATATATTTGTACAATCAAGTAGGTATCTCTATCTATAGTCGTTATTGCATCTGTCAACAAGACCTACAGCTAACTAGGTGGAGTGCCCGAACCGAACATCTAACCGTTACGTTCACTTGAAAATGTAAGTATCTAGAAATATGCAAGCAAAACATGTTTTATTTTGGTAGTTATATATTTTTTATAAAAAAATATTGGTTATTCAACGTCTTGGAAAATACAATTATACAGCTTCACTCTTTTCTCCGCGTAGCAGGGTTGGCAGTCGACCTCCTAGTAAGACACTCCGTTCCCCATTTTCCGCTCAAGTTTTTATTATTGTGGAATAGCAGAACTCAACACTGTGCTTTTTTCCAGAAAGGAAAAATGAAAATAATTTAAATATAATCAAGAAGAAAATCTAGAAAAATCAAGAAATAGATCAAAACCCACAACTAGATTGTTACAGACAGACGACGTTTAGACCCCAAAGCACCACGACGACCTCAATACAAGAAATTTTAAAAAATCATGTTTAACTAGTTAACTTTGGGATCAGTTAGCTAGTTGTAATTGCTACAATTAAAAAAATATAATTTTATTAAATATTTTAATCTATGTGTTTTTCATTCGTAGAATTGCTTGCATTTGGTAGTGCAAGATAAAACTCCTTATTTCTATTTTAGAATACGAGAATCGTGCCAACCATCGCTCACTATTGAAGCACATTATTACTATAATAATAATCTACATTATCACGTTCGAAAACCATTAAACATAATAATAATAATAGTAAATAGAAGGAAAAAATAGAACATTTTTGCGGATCCGACACAGTGGAAGCGCTAAAACTAGATACATTAGTAAATCAGGCGCCCGAGCCTGTTTGTACGTACAATTACATATACGACGCGCCAGTCGACAAATATGACTAGTATTAATATAATATGTACTGATGAAGCTTGTTGGTCCTTAGTAATGTCTACATTGGGTGTGATCCAGTAAGGGCGACTACGCACTGTGCGTTTTTGTTTTAAATTAATATATTTTTTTAAAAATTGTTTTAAAAATATATATTATATAAGATTATAGTGTCTATTGTATGTTATCAGCAAACGTGAGCATATTTCATATGTAAACAATAGCAATGTACGCAGTTTATCACGCTCGGCAGTCGGTAAAGCTGAAACCACTTAACGTACTATAAAGTAGACGTGTTATTGATGTAGTAATAAAATGGTTATTAATATTTACAAGTCGACGTCTAAAATGGTTGGAGAATAAATATAATAGAGTATAAATGAAGTTATTTACAGTAGAATCGAGTGATTTATTTATTTTATATTAAACTGTTCGTTTCCGTGTTAAAATTGATTTTTTGTTATAAAAAACGCAAATATAATAAAGTTTTTTTTACGCTTGTCACGATCAGAGAAATTGTGTTCTTTTATTATATTTGTTACATAATAAAAAATAATGTAATCAGAATTGTATAGTTTTGTATTTCGACAAGTCTTGTTTGTCCTGTGGCTTTAGGCCGTACTTTTAAATACCATAGAATTAAGAATAAGAGCCCTTATACTTATTTCTATAATGAATTATAGATGTATACAAACATATTAAGTACATAAATGGCAATTAGTGTGCCATGTACCTATTACAAAGTGAAGATATTAGTCTAAATACTTAGAGCAAAGGTAAAGAAATAAGAACAGAATATAATTCAGTAAATAAATTATGATATATTTATTAATTATGATATTTATCATTATATTGCGTCCATAATCTGTTCACCATGTATTAGAAGCGAAACAAGTAAGGGAGAAGTGGCATGAAGGAGCCAGGTTTTGAAAGAGCCACTTGCAATATTATAATAGTTTAGGAACAGATTCGTTGGAATATTTTATTTTTAAATGGCAATATTGATTTCCCGCCACCCACAAAAATTTTACAGTTCATCGGAACCAACGGACGCCGATACGTCGAGTTGAAGTTTTTGGCATTCCAAAGTAAATATTTTAACTCCTTTGAGTTGTTTTTTAGTATTTCATTGTAAACAAATACGGGTAATTGGAATATAGATTGAGTTTATGTATATATTTGGCCTTGTAACTACATTAAAATTGAGTTTGAAAAGTTTTGATATCGTTGTCATTTTGGAGGTTACATTTTTTTATAGAATAAGTTATGAAAGAGCCGGGTGGACGGGCCTTGAAAGAGCCGAAAGAAAA